>CM024763.1:92185196-92239436 GCA_014218235.1 Colocasia esculenta | reverse complement strand
GCCTGTTGACTAACTGACCTTCGGAGTGACCTTGGCTGCCATTTGATCTTTTCTCTTCAGATCGTTGGATCTTTTTCTTTGTCGAAGAGACTCGCTCTGATACCACTTGTTGCCCAGCTAGCTAGCCTAGAGGGGGGGTGAATGGGATATTAAAAATTATTTAATACTTAAAGCCTGTTCACAGAATGGTCACAAAAACATACTTCGCAGATTGTTAGTGTTGGTGAAGGAAAAATCAACACACAAAAGCAATCACACGACACAGAGAATTATCCTGGTTCGAATCTCCTCTCCTTAGGAGTTCTACGTCTAGTCCCTGAGCAATATCTCAGGATTTTACTAACAAGGGTACAGTCCCCCTTAAGGACACTACAGCACCCAGAACCCTAGCTGGTCTTCCTTCACACGAAGGGAATAACACCCTGGATCCCACCAGGTCTCCTTCACACGAAGGGAACAACACCCTGGACCCACCAGGTCTTCCTTCTACACGAAGGGAACAAACACACAAGAAAGTGTTTTAGGGATGAAGCCCCTAGATCAAGCTTATAGAACACTGCTTGATCTGAAGGTAAGAACTGAGAAGGAAAAGATCTACAACAAGGACTCTTCTCAGAACTACAGGCTCTCTCACAGATCTACACTTAGCACAGCGAGCAAGTGCTAGAACAGATGGGAATTTTTGCTTGGCTCTAGGAAAGCTTGCAGAGATTGTAAGTGTTGTATCACTTGTTGTTATCTAACCATTAAATGCTTTAGGAGCTCCATTCTCTATATATATCATCCTTTTGAAATCTCGAACGTTGAAGTGTCTGTTGTCTCTAAGCTCTGGTATACATTAGACTGCATGGTCCTGTTGATCTTTCCGTTCAACAGTCTTCATGCACGCACAGAGAGAAGATCTTATGTAATATCCTTTGGCTTCTATTTTGTCCAACGAGTGCTGTCAGAGACCTGCACGGATTACAAGCTTAAACAATAGACAGCTAAGCTGTCTCTTGTTATCAGTCAACGTTAGATTGATTTATACAGAAATAGAAGTTTCATTCTGTTCTTCTAAATAGATGTTTACAGAGAAAGCACGATAATAGATATCGTTTGCATGCACTACAGTGATACGTTCAGATATATATGTAAGACCCCCGGATTTTTATTCTCTTTTATATACATATGTATGTATATGGATGGTGTGTTGGGAGTTCGCTTGTTGTGTGCATAGCATGCGTAGTTCATGTGCCTACTATAAGTTTTATACTTCTCTTGAGCATGAGCATATACGTTATATATATATATATGCATACGTGCATTCGCGTGGAAGTGAGCGATTAGCTAAATTAAGAAGTAATATGAATGTTCTTTTTTTTCCAAGAATCTTAGACTTAGAATGATTGAATAATATTATGTATGTATTTTCTAATATTGAAGAATATCCTATACTACCCATTTCATGGAATTTTGTATGAGAATATAAGAAGTAGATATGTACGTATGTATGTTATCTTGTGCGTGTGACAATTGTATACCTAATTCTACATGCATAACACCTTGGTGTATTTGTGTATGCATGTGTATGATTAGTTGTAAACATTGTTCATTTGCATGGTTTAGTTAATGTGTACATGGTACTTCGTACATTGCATATGCATAAAGAGTTCAAGCATGGTAGGTGTAATTAATGGTTTATATTGAAATTCTAGACTCCTCAAGAATAACATGCATGTATTTTTATGATATTTAGGTGAGAATAGTCGATTGGCTAAATTATGCATATAGTACATATTAAGGAATCCTATGCATATAGTACTTAAGCAATGTTAGTAAAGTTGTGCAAGTAAATCTAATTACCGGTGCGCATATTGTATCCATCTATTCCCAGCATAACGACATAAGTATGCTACACCCGTGTGTGTATACTATATATATGTCAAATCAAGTGTGTGTGTGCAAGGACTATTTTATTGAATAGATTATTCTTAGCTAACATAATTCATATCACCTCCTAATGATTTGCGAAGCCCTCATAATTCTCGTCTTTACTTTTCCGTGTGTCGAGTCACACCTATGTAAAACATCATGTACGCATAGGTAGATATCTACGTACATCTTATCTTAGTGTATTATGTATGCTTGTGTATGCCTAGGTATAATGATATTGATGCCTGGTATAGTAATATACATGTTACACCTTATATATTGTATGTATATATATAGTGTAAGCATAGTTTCTGCATGTTTTTAAGTTCTGGCCGAAGGGTTAATTAGCGTCAATATGTTTATATTAATATAATAAGGTATGTATTGCATGGTGATAGTGTGGATATAATACCATATACGTATTGCATGTATATATGCATGGTATGCATGGTTTCTGCATATTTTAGATTTCTGGCCAAAGGCCATCTTGGCGTCAACCCCAGGCCACTGAGGTGGTGTCAGCATCCAGACATGGACGCCAACACTAACTCCGGCGTCCAGCGATATGGACGCCAACTTCTCTGACCTGCATGCGTTGCAGAGCCAGAAAATCCGGGAGCAAGGCATGGCCTCTATTGGGGGGTGTCCCCCAACGGCTCTCAGCTTGTCAAATCAGTATGGTGAGTGGGTGAGGGACTCTCATTAGGTCTGAACCCGAATTTGGCCTCTCCCCTTCTCACTTCACCTTGCAAGAGGAGAAATAGAGGAGAGAAAAAAAAACCTAGGTGAGCTGTGAGAAAAACCCATTTTAGAACCCTCAATCCGACCCCTTAGACCTGGATCCGGCGCCCCCCCCTACTGCAAGGAGGTTGCTGGACCAACGAGGAAGACTTCCCGACATCCCCTCGGCGTGGAGATCATCCAGGAGCCCGGAGGAAGATCGTTTGGAGGCACTTCTGCAACTTCTGGGACTGCCCAAGGAGGTCTTCACCAAGCCTTTAAATCCCTTAGAAGAATTTTTGAAAGGCAAGTGACCTATCTATGATGTCCCCGTATGAGTCTAGGTGAGTTTTGTGATTTTTATGGATTTTTCCTCGAGTCCTAGACCCTCCTATTCACCCAGATTCAGAGCTCGGGTCTGTGTTTCTGCACAGACCTGGTTCGACGGCAAGGTCCCTGGACGCCTGTAATGAGCTTGGCGTCCATCAGCCATGCCGCTGACCCTGAGTCAGCGGCCAGAGACCGCCGCCTAGTTCTTCTGGGCAGAACAGTGAGCTGTTCTGTCCCCCCCTTATGCATTATTTTCGGTATATTTTCCGTGATGAGGATATATGGTAAGCTTATACTCTATGTATATTGTTAGTTGTGGTGTGTGAATGAACGTGAAATGTGTGGTGAATGTAGGATAATGGTATCTTTTAAACTTGTGAGCATGACATGTATATAATCTTGCAAATCCTTGTTCATGATTTGAATTAGTGTGAATGCCTTGGCTTTAGTCTAATCATGAAGGTCAGTGGGTCAGCATATGTGTTTGCAAATTCTAGTAATTTATCCATGCTTGTGTAACTTGCTAATAAATCCGATTCGGTAGAATAAAATGAAAGCGTGCAAGAATGGATGTGATGATTAATCTATAGATGTATGATTTAGGGTAAATTTTGTATCCTCAATTCCTGCATATTGTTAGTAGCTTATGTTTAAACAGCAAGTGGCTAAATTACAAGATGTGTTAACCCCATGTTAACTTAAGTTGAGTGTTTTTTAGTATGTTAATTAGGTGTTTATTTCTGTAAATCCTTTGGCTCATAAAAATCTTAAAAATTGAGGGTATGATCTTGAAACCGAAAACAGCATGTGGTTAAAATTCCAGGTCATTTGGATCAGTGAATAAAAGTTATGTGTTTTTCATGTGAAATATGATAATTGTGCATATGATCGTAATGTGATTAGATTTTGTTTAAACCCAACATGATTAGGGTGTTTACTGTGTGTCAAACTCTTGAAATTCTGTAGTACCATGTTAGGAAAAACAGAGGTATTCATGTGAGTGAGAAAGTGAATGAAATAAAGTGTTATGTGTAAAACACGTATTAAAACTCGGTATGAGTAAAGTGTAAAAGTTGTGCCTATGTGACACTGCTATCCTAGAGGCATCGGGAGCCGTATATAGAAAAGTCCCTATAGAAGGCTCCATGTGATATAGTTTGTCCCAAAGGCATTGGGAAAACCCCGGAGGTGGACAAGTACCACTGGATAGGGTAAAGAGGGCTTCTCCCGGTCTGCGCAGTTACCAAGATTCACCGCTGTATTGCCTAGGTGGTGAGTATGGTATGAGTTGTGTCATGCGTTGTGATATGCGTTGTGTTGAGAGCTGTGCCAAGGAATGAGCACGAGCTATGAGATATTTGTTAGTGTCCTCTACTGGTGGTTAGGACTAGTGTCATGGCAAATTGTTAAGCATGAAAAATGAACAAAGTGTGAAATATGTGAACATGGCACGTGGTAAGTGCCCTGATGCACGTGGTAAGTGCAACAGCGATGTGACACGTGATAAGTGAAAGTGGAAGAGTAAATGATGTGGAAATACGTAAATTGTATAAGTGCGAACATGTGTACATGTCAAATATGAAAAATTGAATAATGCAAATGAGTAAGTGTGCAATCATGTAGGATAAATGTGTTAAATTGTGAATTTATGATATAGGTCATGAAAGTGTCAAATGCATACCCAACAGCAACCTAATGTATGCAAACAATGTTTCACATGTGTAAAATGTCTAGAATCCATGTTAGGGGTAACTAAATGAGTTGTGTGCAAAATAGCATGATCGGTTGTTCACATGATATGTTTTAAGCAACGTTGTAGCTCTCATGTGTAGATTTATAGCCACTGAATCATGTGAAATCAGCAACCTAAAGCATGTAGAAATGTCCATGTATTTGTTTAAAAACATGTAAGATCCATGCTAGTTGTGTTTCCTTTCATGTGTGCACAATGTTTATGTTAGTAGCTCCATGTCTTGGTTCTTTAAAGATTAAAGTTTCATGAGTAAATTGAATAGAGAGCATGTGATAGGTAAATTTTATTCTTAGAAATCTGAAAACATGATCCATGTATAAAATTGTAAAACTTTCATGATAGGTTGAAACTTGAATGGACTAGTATGCTATGTGTTGCAATTTTAAATGTGCATGTAAAACCCTAGGACTATACGTGTATGTTATGGGTAGTGTTGCTTGCTGAGTCTTTGGACTCACTCTTGCTTCGGCGTACAGGTTGACAGGTATCGTGCACTAGGAGGTAGCGTGGCGAGGATCATCATTTAAGACTATTTTGTGAAGCTGTTACAGTTGTACTTTTCTTTTGCCCAAAAAGGATTATTGTATGGACAATATTTGGACTTTGAAATTCTCTATTTTGTATTAATGTGGACATTGTCCTTCTATCTCGCTATTTAGATTATGGAATGTGTGTTGGTGACGGATTAAGAGTTGAGTTGTTTACTTTATTCCGCTGTACTCTATTGCTATCCAGGTACATATCAACCTATCGACCAGTGTTGGGTACATGTCCCACTGTGACGACGCCCTTTATACCGATGGGGATTGGTATAATCGTACCGGTATGAAGAGGGTCGTTACATAATAAATGCATGGTTGTCAGAGAGATATACGTGAAGACTTTGACTTTTCAATGTATTCAAAAATTAGCTCAAAAATCAAATCATTATATTCCATGAAATCGTTATATGCATGACTTATGAAATCGTTGTGCAAATGAGTGAATCGTCGTGCATTCATAAGTAAACCGATGCACATACAAATCGTTATACAGATAAATTGTTATGATCTAAGAGCAAATAGTATGCACAAGTCGTTATATCAAATCGTTAAAGACAATGTGAATGAATCGTTGTTTGCTGTATCGAATCGTTACAGCGACCAAGTCGTTATGTAACTTGATGAATCGTTACAGTGACAAAGTTGTTATGTAACCTATCGAATTGTTACAAGGATCAAATCGTTATGACGATATAGGCAAATCATTGTGAACCAAGTCGTTACGAGCAAATCGTTGTTCTTCACTTAAGAAATCGATATGAAACAAATCGTTATGATCACTTAACGAATCGTTATCAGAGCAAATCATTGCGATCACTTAAAGAATCATTGTGAGGGCAAGTCGTTGTGATCACTTAACGAATCGTTACGAAAGCAAGTCATTGCAGTCACTTAACGAATCGTTGTGAGAGCAAATCGTTATGATTACTTAACGAATCATTCCGAGAAACAAATCGTTATAATCACTTAACAAATCATTGCATAAATCAAACGTTATGATTACTTAACGAATCGTTGTGAGAACAAATCATTGTGATCACTTAAGGAATCGTTACGAAAGCAAGTCGTTGCAGTCACTTAACGAATCGTTGTGAGAGCAAATCGTTGCAATCACTTAACGAATCGTTGTGAGAAACAAATCGTTATGATCACTTAAGGAATCGTTGTTAGATCGACTTCATTGAATCCAAAACGTTGTTTTAGTCTTTGAGAAATCATTATGAATCCGAAATCGATAAGGCACTTACGAAATCGTTATCGTTACAACTCTACTGAAATCGTTGTAGCATAAAGAAAGTCGATGTGGACTTAGATATATTTCATGCTTTGAAACAAAATTGCTACAGTAGGAATAATGCTTACCATTTGGCTTGATTTTCCTTGTTTTATTTCCTGTGCTCAAGACTTATAGAAAATTCGTTAGAATTGTTTTGTTAATCACCAAAATAGATAAGTAATTTGTATAAATTACATGGAGACAGTTGGATCATCAAATGCCACAAAGAGGGAGAAAGAAAGTGAAAAAGAAAGTAAGAAACAAATATATAGGACACAATTTGCAAAATCAAATTATTTTTCACTATCTATTTAAAAGTTTTTGTCATTAACAAAAAGGGGGAGAATTATTGAACAACTATCTCTTTAAAATATTGTGCTTTTGCTATGACAAAACATTTTAAGACTTTCTCTACAAATAAATTATTGAAATATACCACAAGTAACATGACTTATATAAGGGAAATTAATTAGAGGTCCTTGTCAGAGGGTTAGACTTACTTGTAGTCCCTGTCAGAAGATCAGAAGTCATATAGTCCTTACTTTTTGTGTTAGTTTAATTTCTAGTCCCTGCTTTTGTTTCTAATCCCTGCTTTTTTGTTCTTAGCATTTATGAGTCTTGGAAGACGAGTCGTCCTTTAAACATCAACTTTTTCCTATTTTGTCCTTCCTTCCTCTGCTCTTTCCCTAGTTACATTCGTTACAGTTGCCTTTGTATCAGTTACATAAGCTTTTATATCTGTTACAGTAAGCATTATATCTGTTACAGCAAGCCTTCTTTCCTTATGCACACTTACATTCGTTACAGTAAGACTTTATATCTGTTACAGCTTGCCTTTGTATCAGTTACAGTAAGCCTTTATATCGGTTACAGTAAGCCTTCTTTCCCTATGCACATTTACATTGTTACAGTAAGCCTTTATATATGTTACAGGTTGCCTTTGTATCAGTTACAGTAAGCCTTTATATCTGTTACAAACTACAACTATAAGCTCTTACAAAAGAAAAAAAACTTTATTTGTTTGTAAGTGCTAGGATTCGAACCCAAGTCTTCACAAACACACATGAGATGCTCTTACCACTAAGCTACAACTACACTTGTGTTACAATATAACATATAATATATTAAGTATTGTAGTAAACATAATTCTCTATTACATCTTATGTTAAGTCTTGTTACAGTCAATATCATTCTCTGTTACAATATACATTAAGTTCTGTTACAGTAAATTATAGATGCTATTATAGTAAACATTAAGCTCTATTACAATATACATTAAGCTTTGTTACAATATACATTAAGCTTTGTTACAATATACCACTAAGCTCTATTAACATAAGTTGTAATAGAGCTTAATGCATATTGTAACAAAGGTTAATGTATTTTGTAACAGAGCTTAATGTATATTGTAATAAAGTTTAATGTATAGTTGTAATAGAGCTTATGTATACTGTAACAAGACTTAACATAAGTTGTAATAGAGCTTAATATATATTGTAACAAAGGTTAATGTATACTGTAATAGAGCTCAATGTATATTGTAATAGAGCTTAATGTATAGTTGTAATAGAGCTTAATGTATACTGTAATAAGACTTAACATAAGTTGTAATAGAGCTTAATATATATTGTAACAAAGGTTAATGTATATTGTAACAAAGCTTAATGTATGTTGTAATAGAGCTTAATGTTTACTATAATAGCATCTGTAATGTTTACTGTAACAGAACTTAATGTTTATTGTAACATGGAATGATATTGACTGTAACAAGACTTAACATAAGTTGTAATAGAGAATTATGTTTACTAAAATACTTAATTAAATATATTATATGTTATATTGTAACACAAGTGTAGTTGTAGATTAGTGGTAAGGGCATCTCATGTTGTGTTTATGAAGACTTGGGTTCGAATCCTAGCACTTGCAAACAAATAAAGTTTTTTTTTCTTTTGTAAGAGCTTATAACTGTAGTTTGTAACAGATATAAAGGCTTACTGTAACTAATACAAAGGCAACATGTAACAGATATAAAGGCTTACTGTAACGAATGTAAGTATCCATAGGGAAAGAAGGCTTACTGTAACAGATATAAAGACATACTGTAAGTGATATAAAGGCAAGTTGTAACAGATATAAAGTCTTACTGTAACGAATGTAAGTGTGCATAGGGAAAGAAGGCTTGCTGTAAGAGATATAAAGACTTACTGTAATTGATACAAAGGCAACTTGTAACAGATATAACGGCTTACTGTAACGAATGTAAGTGTGTATAGGGAAAGAAGGCTCATAGGGAAAGAGAAAAAGAAGGAAGGGAAAAATAGGAAAAAGTTGATGTTAAAAGGACAACTCGCCTTCCAAGATTCATTAAATGCTGAGAAACAAAAAGTAGGGACTATAAATTAAACTAACACAAAAAGTAAGGATTATATGACTTCTGATTTTTGACAGGGAACTATAAATTAAGTCAACACTCTGACATGGACCTCTAATTAATTCTCCCTTATAATAATTATATATCAACACTCACAAAAATTATGTAAGTCCACAGCGTAAACTATGTACCATACTAACTCTGACTGTTGACTCCGACTCCATAAAAGTCGAAGTTTTGAACCTTCTGTGAACTGTATGCAGCTAGCAGCCCAGAGGGGGGGGGTGAATGAGATTCTTAAAAAAAAAAAATTTGAGTACCTTAAACCTGTTCACAAAACAGTCATACAAAACACACTTCGATGGGTGTTAGAGTTAGTAAAGAAAGATAGTAAGCACAAAGCAAGCATACAGACAACACAGGGAATTTATCCTGGTTCGGACCTCCTTTCCACAGGAGTCCTACATCCAGTCCCTGAGCAACAACTCAGGCTTTCACTACTCAAGGGTACAGTCCCCCTTATGGACCTTTACACACCCAGCCGTAACTGGTCTTCTCTTCACAACCCGAAGAGGAATTACAACACCCTGGATACCACCAGATCTTCCTTCTACTCGAAGGGAGCATACACCCTGGAACCTCTAGGTCTTCCTTCAACACAAAGGGAACACTAGAACACAAGAATGTGAAATGAGATCAAGCCCCTAGATCAAGCTTATACAATGCTAGATCTGAAGCTAAAACTGAGAGGGAAAGATCTACAGTGAGGGGCACTCTCAATTTTCAGAAGCTCTCAAAACCAACACAATGAATGCAGAGAGCTAAGAGCTAAACAATCAAAGGAGTGAGGCTGACTCTTCGAGATGCTCGCAGAAAAACTTGTAAAAGATTGTAGTTGGTATTCTTAATCTCAAAGTTATCTTCTTCTGGAGCTTCAGTCTTCTTTATATATCTTCTATTTGAAATTTGAATGTTTAAGTGCCCGTTGTCTCTAAGCTTTTGTTTACGTTAGACTGCATGGTCCTGTAGAGCTTTCCATTCAACGGTCTTCATGCACGCACAGAGAGAAGATCTTCTGTAATATCCTTTGGCTTCTATTTTGTCCAACGTTGTATGACGAGTACTGTCAGAGATCTGCACGCATTACAAGCTTAAACAATAGACAGCTGAGTTGTCTCCTATTGTCAGTCAACGTTAGATTGATTTATACAGAAATAGAAGTTCCATTCTATTCTTCTAAAAAGATGTTTATAGAATAAGCATGAGAATAGAAGATATCGTTGCATGCACTGCAGTGATATGTTCAGTCATAATAAATGCATGGTTGTCAGAAAGATACGTGAAGACTTTGACTTTTCAACGTACTCAGAAACGAGTTCAAATATCAAGTCATTATATTCCATGAAATCGTTACATGCATGACTTATGTAATCGTTTTGCAAATGAGTCGATCTCTATGTAAGTCGTTGTGCACTTATAAGCAAAGATGCACATACAAATCGTTGTGACTTAATAAGCAAATCATTATGCACAAGTTGTTATATCAAATCGTAAAGACAATGTGAATGAATCGTTGTTTGCTCTATCGAATCGTTACAGCGACCAAGTCGTTATGTAACTGATGAATCGTTATAGTAACAAAGTCGTTATGTAACTTATCGAATCGTTATGGAAGCAAATTGTCATGAATACTTAACGAATCATTACGAAAGCAAGTCGTTATGAATACTTAGCAAATCGTTATGAAAGCAAATCGTTATGATCACTTACGAAATCGTTGTGAGGGCAATTCGTTGCGATCACTTAACGAATCGTTGTGAGGGCAAATCGTTGCGATCACTTAACGAATTGTTGTGAGGGAAAATCGTTGCGATCATTTAACGAATCGTTGTGAGGGCAAATCGTTGCGATCACTTAACGAATTGTTGTGAGGGAAAATCGTTGCGATCATTTAACGAATCGTTGTGAGGGCAAATCGTTGCGATCACTTAACGAATCTTTGTGAGGGAAAATTGTTGCGATCATTTAACGATCGTTGTGAGGGCAATTGTTGCGATCACTTAACGAATCGTTGTGAAATAGACTGCAATAGAATAGAAATGGCTTATGAAATCATTATAGAATCAAAATCGATGTGAATGAGGTAACCTTATGATTATAAGGAAATCGTTATGAGCAAGAAGGGAGTCGATCTGTACTTAGAGAAATTTCATGCTTGAACTTACATTGCTATAGAATAAATACTACTTACCCATTTAGCTTGATATTCCTTGTTTCTTTCCTGTACTCAAATCTCATAGAAAATATGTTAGATTGAACTTTGTTTTAGTTTTGGTAATCACCGAAATAAATATGTAATTAATTTAAATTACATGGGGATAAGTTGATCATCAATCTCCCCCTTTTGTGATGACAAAACTTAACAATAAGCAATGATGATCTGAAATAAGTCTAAGTATAATTGCGGAAATAATATAAGGGATATATTTCAGAAATGCTATATTTCTCCCTTTTTGTCATTAAGCAAAAAGATGCAAGAGTGAGACAAAGAAGAGAGAAAAGGATAGGAAGAACAGGGGATTATTTCATTGACTAGGTACAGAAAGATAGAAAGCAGGAGACAGAAGGGGGGCATAATGAGAAATAACTTCACAAGCCTATCTTCTTGCTACTCAAAATACAACCAGAAAACCCCAGAAGCTAGAGAATATGAGGGGCCCATGGTGGGAGCCATCCTTTGTGATGAAGAAACAACTGCTCATCAAGGAATTCAGCATATCGATCGCATGGAAAGGAAGTTTTAAAAAGGTTGATCTTCCCAAAACTAGCACATGCAAGAAACTGATCCATAGAGGCAGGTAGAAAATTTACTTCTGCTTCAGGTCCAGGCGCTGGCTACATAAACCTTGTATCTTTCAACACAAGTTTGAAAGGGATCATTAACAATGTGAATGGAGTTCATGTCTAGAAATGTAGCAGCTGACAATGGAGGTTTACCTTCCCTGGCTTGAGATTCATTTAGAGCAGATAGCTGTTGAGCATACAAGAGATAGAAATATGGCCCAATCCGCAGGAGAGAGTCCTTCACATTCTGACAATAGAGGACACAAGAATTTCTACATGACCCAAGTGGTACTCTTGAACAAGAATCTATTGAAGGCGACTACAGAACCTTCGGCACGTGGATTCTTGTAGCAACCGAATTTTTGTGAAAAATAAAAATTTAAAATAAAGAATTAAACCTAGCTAAATGGATATTTAAATAGAGCATTACATAAAACCCATTAAATGGAAAAGAGTAATGTGCTTTGCTTAATGGATCTTCTAGAATTATTGGGTCAAATATGAATTTAAAATGGAGAATAATAGGAAAATACCCTAAATTCGTAACTAAAGTATTACTTAAATAGAAAAAGAGTTATTTAATACATTAAATAGCTAGGTTGAGTCAAATAGGATTCCTAAACCTACCCCATATGGGTTAGCACGAATTTGATCTTTTCCAAGTCAAATAGAGATTGGAAAGCAAGGAAGGAAGGTGGGAGTAAGGAAATTCGTAATTTAAGAGGAATTAGAGTAGTAGTAGGAATAGAAATACATACTTGATAAATACACCTCTTAAACTCTCTTGGGGAACCCTAGCTCGTTGCCAAGAGTTGCTGGACGTGGAGAGGAGGAAGGAGGAGAGGATTTCGTGGAGAGAAGAAGAGATTGAAGCTTCTTCCCTTGTTCTTCAAGTTCTAGCCCTAGAAGACAAATCGAGTCAAAGGTAGGTATTCTCACAAGCATAACCATGAAACTTTTTCTGTAGGTTCTTCCTACCCTCTTGAACGAAAACCCCAAGTTTCATATTTTTCCATCCATCCTATCTTTTGTTCTTAATTTTTGAAGAACTACAAACATGATAACACCGAGATGTCATGTTTAATTCAAATCTCTATGTATATTGATCCCATGCTAGGAAAGTTTTACTGTAGATACTTCATGTTGTAGGGATCATTGCCCCTAAAAAGCCTAAATTTCATTGAGCATGTTGCCCGAATTAAATCCATCTTTCTCTCTGTGTCTGGTTCTATGTTACTCGTCTTGTTTGTTCTCAAACCATGTTCAAACCATGTTCTCTCTCGAATCCCTATTTATTGGAGGTACCCTTCCATGTCTAGTTTAATTTCAACTGATTTCATGATTTTTCGTTGACTATACAATAGTTATGATTTTCTAAATGACTCTGTATCGAAAGTTAAATATTCTGGTCCGCAATCCATGTCTTGTCTGACTCCTGTCAGAGTCAGGCGCAGACAACCGAAGGCGACACCTCGATATGTCGCTTCTGGGGCCTGATTGCGACACCCTCCCTGTCGCGACCAGAAGGCGACAGGTGAGCCGTCGCGTTCTCAGTACCCGATTTGCGTGCCCTGTCGCGACCTGTGCAAGACCCTGTCGCGTTCTACCTGGCCCATGTCGCCATCTTATAGCCCTATGTTGCCTTCACAGGTTTTTGATGAAAACCCATAAAAAAATAAAATAAAATATTTTGTCACTTTCTAAATAATTTAAAATACATACGCCTTCTTACGGTTATTCCCCAGTAAAAAACCCTACTTAAAAATGGTACTATATTGAATGATTTAAAATACATGTTCACGACTTATTTCTATCTATGATTTCTCTTGCACTTGCACACACTTGAACCATCCATATATGGCTGGAATCTTGCAGAAATATCTCATAATGTATCTGGTAATTTATTGCAATAAAGCATATTAATTGCCCTATTTTTTTTTTAAAAGGACATGTATTCGTTTCTTGCGTTGTTTATATACCGACATTGACGCTCCACTGTTCTAGAATTCCTCTAGAACGTCGAGCACCTGTTTCATATACACTCTTTGCTTGGCTTGTGGTGAACTCTCCGTCGGATATTCCTTTCGCCGGACTAGTGAACTCTTGCACAAGGCCTCTGTAAGTCTCTCTGATCATGGATTCCCACATGGTCGACGAGCCGGTTGTACCCTAACACCTATGATACCCTTTAGGGATCAATATGATCCAAACGGCTGTTAGAAGTTCGCTCTTACCTTGAATCATGTCGAACTCGGGACTTGTGCATAAACATGGCCAGTGGAAAGATCGTGAATTCCACCTGACTGCCAATACGACGTGCGGTGTTGTGCAACTGTTACTATCGCTTGTTTACTCGTCGCATACGTGCAATGTCCATTAGCTCTCATCTATACTCTATTCGCTCGTCTATTCACGTTCACTCTACTTTCTCGTCTACTCATCTAGTGCTCTCATCTACTTCTTGGTACTCTATATTGGCCATTGACTGATTGTCTAAAGATAAACATATAACCAATGCTTGGCAATATATAAAGGGCCGATCTGGTCCTGGGATGTGCGCCCGAAAGTGCTAGTGCCCATGGGTTAAATGATCAGAGGTGTTGGCATTACACTCAAGTGCTATCTATCTCGACTATCTATATGACAATCAAAAACACAAAACTTGCTATACTCTCTCGATGTCTAGAATGACAAACAGTGCTATACTCGTCGTGCTATTACTATACTTGTGCTAGTTGTTCTATGGCCATTCTCCTATTCGTGCTATACTCGATACTTGTGCTACTTTGGAAACTATACTCGCTCTCGTGGTGCTATTGTGCTATCTCTTGCTATATTTTGACTCTCTTGTACCTGCTATCTTTAGATACTCTGCCATTAAATGTGTTAATTATTAAAGCCTGCTTGAGCCTGAGATTTAAGTCCTACTGGCGTTATCGCTCACCCTACGTTATTTGATGTTGTGTTCTCAGGTGAAAACCGAGGATGACACATACACTCACGAAGAGGGGAATGACCAAGAGTGAAGCCAGGAGTACCCTCGAGTCATTATGTTTATCTTAGAGTTATAGTTAGTCATTTCCTTTTATTGAAATGAATTGGGCCCTATAGATTGGCTCTGATATTAGTGGTTGTAACTAGACATTTGAAAAGTTATTAATGAAAGATTTGATTTAGTATTATTCAACGTGCAATGGTTTGATGTCTAGTATTTGCTCTATACCTTTTCTTGCAACTGCCTTGCACTCCGATATTCCGCGTTGGGGCGTGACAATTCTTCCCATGACTCTAGCAAGACACTCAAAAATAATTGAGCCTACAGAGGACTCCAGACTAGAGAATGAAGAGGGGGAAAAAGAACATAGAATTAGACACCTGGAGGGAGGCAAAATCAACTTGAATAGCTTCAGTGTGAGCTGTAGTTGATCCAAGTGCTTGAATGGCCTTCTTGAACTAACCAGCTAGATTTCAGGGAGGTGATTGAGATATTGAAATTGTTGAACATCTGGTAATGCTGATCATTTTAATTTCCTTCTGAATAAAGGGGCCCAGGTATCCTTGTGAAGGCTTTGAACCACTCAGATAAGGTCAAGGAGTGATCCCTAGGAGGAATATGGCTAATTTGGCAAGAAGAAACTTATTGAGAGAGCTTTATGACTCCGAGCCTACTGCTCTTCGGTTTTGGCTTCGGCCATAGAGAAGATTTTGGATTTTTTGCGGATTTAGAGTGGGAAGTATAAGGCAAAATGACATTGAGATGGTTAGAGAGGTTGAGATGAGGAAGGTTGATGATGGTAGCAAAAACAACCTTCTGAAGGAATTCTTTGTAAAGTGGTTTATTTTTGTTGTCCACTGTTAGAAAAAACCACAGAGATGGATAGCAAGGATCATAAAAATAGAAGAAGTGGAGTTATTTTTTCTTCTTAGGAGCAGGGCTAGAAGAGCATGTCCTATGGACATGATGACATTCTTTCAAGATTGATCTAAGGATAGCTTCCTCAATTCATCTTTGATGTCTCTGAGAAAGGGAGCATCAATCTGAGCACTCTTAGGAATAATGGTAATGAAGGAAGGAGGAGTAGTGGGATGAAGAAAAGAATGTGAGGTGGAAATGGGTATGACAGCTGGTCCAGAAGAGGAGGGACCAGAGGATGAGGAGGCTCCAGCTAATGATGAAGCTGAGGGACCTCAACGAAAGGAGGAGGGGGAGGAATAAAAGTGGTAGAGGTAGGAGATGAAGAGGTGTGTGAAGGAAATGGAGTAGGAGAAGAGATGGCTCTAGGGAATGGTTGTTTGAAGGGTTGAGGGGCTGGTGGTGCTGTGGAGGAGGAGGGTGGAGAATAGGGGCTGGTGTCTGAAAGGTGAAGGAGCTGTGGGCGCTGGAGCAATAGCTTCTTCTTCTGCCTGATGCAGCTCAGACTCGGACTCCACTAGCCCGAGGCCCTGACTCTTCTTCTGGTTGCCCTGAAGGTCTAGACTCTACTGCAGGCACTGATCAACAATAGCTGCCCTGATGGCCCTGCTGGATCTTCAGATAGCTTAGCAACAGTTGGATTTCCTATATGCATATCATCAACAATCAATGGCCCTGATGGCGCTCACCTCATCTGCTGCTCTGAATTTTCAGGCCTGGATGGCCTTACTTACTCTTGAATTGGTCCTGAGGGCTGGACTTCAACAACTTCATCAATTGTTTCCACTGCTACTGATTCCTTTTGAATGATTTTGTGGCTCGGATGGCCCTGAAGATGCCTCTGGAATCTGCCCTGATGGCTTAGTCACTTCTTCTTGCTGCCTGGCCTCAGAAGGCCCTGAGCTGCTGACAGGCTCAACTGGAGAGTGAGCAGGAGAGGCAGAGGAGGATTGCACCCTCGAAGAGATCAGCTTCTTGACATTGTCAAACTCACTTTTCATCTATTTGATCTCTCAAGTTGTGTACCTCAGAGGACAAGGCTCCAATCTTGTTTGCTACTGAGGTCTTATTGATAATGATAGACTAAATGTTAGACTGCAGAGAGAGAGAGACTTGCCTTGCTCATTCAACCTTTTAATAATTGGTTTCAGTTTTACCTTTAGCTGCTTCTTCTTTGGCCTCTTACGTGCAATTCTCTTCATTTTGCTTCGTGCCCTTTCACTTGGCTCCACAAATTCAACATTCTCTTCAATATTCATGGGGACACTCGTAGTGTGCTCCTCCTGAGGAGCTGCATTCTTCTCAACTCCCTGCTCCCCCTAAATGGGAGCATCATCTACTTGAACATTTTCATGAGCATCTTCTTGCTCCCCCTGACTAGGAGATTTCTGCATGATGATCTCATCAGTTTGGCCTGATGCCACAGCTTCGGTTGCTTGATCATCACTAATTATTAGCTCTCCTAGATTGCTTTTGGATGGAGTCCAGTACATCCCTGAGTACTGAGGCTACCGGGAAGAGGGATGAATATCCTCTGAACTATGCCTAACGGGCTCAATGTCCTCTAGAAGGATATCCTCAATCCTGCTGCTAGATTCTGCTGCTGCTGCTACTGCTTCCACATATGGTGTTGCTGCTCTTTCTGCTGGAGCTGTTGCAACTTCTTCTACAGATGGTGCTTCTACTGCTGCTCTCCTAGTTCTGCCGCTACCAGAATGACTTGTTCCTCTTGAATCACAGGAATTTCTCCTACTGCTTCCTGGTCGTCTTGTGCTTCGCCAATGATGGCTTCACCCTCAGCCACAGAAGTTTTTGACCACCACTATTTACAATAAAAAATCCACTTTTTCTTAAATTCCTGCTGCGGATTGCCTGCCTCATCTTTTCTGAAACATCTACCACCACACTTATCCCATAATGCTGAAAATTTTTGGTCAGGAGATGGGCATAGGGTAGAGATACATTCAACTTGCTTTTGTATCCCATACCTGTGCACATGCAAATATCATCCTTTCCAATATTACTTCTGCCGTGTTGATACTCTGATTCTGGACAGCCCAGAACATCAGGTCGGAGTCCGCCTTGGTGCAAGTGGAGAAGGTGGCACTCCTTGGGACTACTATTTGACACACAATGAAATGCAATAAGCGATTAAAAGCATTCAACTGTTGATATCTAGTTTTCATCCTTTAATCTGAAATCGGGACCAACATCCCTAAACCTTTCGCCTGGATATCCACTGTGTGAACTCCACTGTGTCCGGAGGTAGTCACACCAAAGAGAGATGCCAATAGATCTCGTGTGACTAATCTGAGTTCCCTTGCCATGGAAGTCCGGCCCATCTTCCTCTGTCTTCAGACCTACATAAAAATCTTTTACAAGGTCCGGATAACTTACTTCTGATAGGTGTCAATCTTTGTCCACTTCAATCTGTCCATAGCTGCGACGATACTGCCCATTCCATTATTCTGCAAGTCAGCCACCTCCACTGATTTGTGTCCGTAAAGCTTGGTCTTTACTAAAGCAAATCTTTCCTGCTGCTCGGTATCGTAAGAAATGTAGCTCCGTAGCCCTCCGCCCGCTGCCTGGAAACACCAGAAGAGGCATGGTTTTTGATGGAAAGAGTTTCTGGGGACTGGAAAGAGAAATGGAACAAGAACCCTCAAGAAATTTCTGGCGGGAAGCGTTTGGAAGCTTGAAATCTCAGGGAGTCGATGTCGAAGTCGATAGGGTATCGCCTCAGGCAGAAGGAAGAAGATGATGAAGGGATGCGAATCGTTGCCGCATAGATTTCGGGATATAAAAAAATTAAAGGAATGTCCTTTAGAATTTGGAAGCGCCATGATGGCAGAAAATGACAAAATGACTAATTCGATAGAATAAATTCATATAAAATAACGAACCGTCCATAAAATTTAAAAGGATAGGCAATGACTGGGATTTTGTGCTCAATTTTGGGAGGAAAAATAATTTACATTCTGAAAATTAATATTTCAGTTTTAAATAGATAATTCTTTCACAATTTACACATGCCTAATTCCCTTCTAAAGAGTAAATCTCTCTTCAGGTAAGGCCTTTGTGAAGATATCTGCTAACTGATGTTGTGTATCAATAAATGAAAATATCTATGTTGCCATTCCTACATGATCATGAATGAAATGATATCTAACCTCAATGTGTTTAGTCCTTGAGTGTTGTACTGGATTCTTGGTTAGATTTATAGCACTGTGTTTGTCGCATAACAATGGATTTGTCTTGATATGTAACCCATAATCCTCAAGTTGTGCTTGATCCATAGGAGTTGTGTACAAAAACTTACAGCAGCTACGTACTCAGCTTCAGCTGTTGATAGAGCTACTGAATTTTTTTTCTTTGAGGACCATGATATCAAACAACCTGCAAGGAATTGACAAAAACCACTGGTGTTTTTTCTGTCTATTTTGCATCCAGCGTAGTCAGCATTAGAGTATCCTACTAAATTGATTTCACATGATTTTGGATACCATAAACCTAAGTCATGGGTTTTTGCTAAATATCTAAAAATTCTTTTGACATTAATTAAATGGGACTCTTTAGGATCTGTCTGATACCTAGCGCACATGCATACACTAAACATATATCAGGTCTACTAGCAGTTAAGTACAGTAAGATCCTTTCATACCTCTGTAGATTTTTGATCTACTTTCTTACCACCCTTATCACTGTCCAATCTTGTTGAGGTGCTCATTGGTGTGGACATGGCTTGGCGCTTTCAAAACCAAACTTCTTTAAGAGATCCTTGGTATATTTGGCTTGACAGATGTGGGTGTCATCTTTTCCTTGCTTTATGCAATCCAAGGAAGTAGTTTAGCTCCCCCATCATCTCATCTTGAATTCTCCTTGCATAAGCTTCTCAAAATACTTGCAAAGAGACTCATCAGTAGAGCCAATATTATATCATCAACATATATTTGAACAGCAAAATGTGTTTGACCTTAGATTTGATAATAATGTACTATCTACTTGACCTCTAGTGAAACCATGATCTAATAGAAATGCACTTACGTTCTACCATGCTCTTGGTGTTTGTTTTAATCCATATAATGCTTTGTGCAATTAAAATACATGATTTGGAAATCAATATCATCAAAGCCTGGAGGTTGTTCCACATAACCTCCCCCTTATGAAACCGTTTAGAAAGGCAGACTTTACATCCATTTGAAATACTTTATATATCTATGCAGATGCATATGCAAGTAATATTGTAATAGCCTCAAGTCTAGCTACTGGTGCATAGGTTTCATCGAATCTATGCCTTCCTCTTGGAATAGCCTTGAGCTACCAATCTGGCCTTGTTTCTTGATCACACCAGCTTCATCCAATTTATTTCTGAACACCCATTTGGTGCCAATCACGGATGATGTGATGGTCTAGGAACAAGTGACCATACTTGATTTCTCTTGAACTGATTCAGTTCATCTTGCATGGCTAAAATCCAAGATTCATCAGTGATAGCTTCATTGACTGTCTTAGGCTCTATTTGAGAAACAAAAGCTAAATAATCACATGGAATTATATTACCTCTGTTCTTACCCCTATAGTTGGGTCCCAATAATGTTTTCAAGAGGGTGATTGAACGTGCGACTTGTTGACTGTGCATCTTCGTTGTCCAGAGTTCCTCGCACAAGTCAATATGTGCACTTCTCTAACCTGTCTCAAAAAATTAAAAACAAAGATGAACTAGCATGGTGGTGAGAACAGGTCATATCCACAGTGGCTGAATAGAATTTGAATTAAACCACTTTGACTTGAATTCTAAAAGCTTCCAACAGTGAAATTTGATGTGAATTCACTCAGTTCACTAAGAACCCCATATGATGAGAACTCTTCAATAACCCATTCAATTGCACACTATAAGATTTAAATCTCAATGCTTAAAACTAACTACGAATTCTTAATAAAGACCAAGCTAGCAACTTGCTAAACAATAGAAGAAAGGAAGACGTCAACACATAGGAATGCAACAACTACTGGATCGAACTCTCCAACACAACCACTCCAATCTCTCACACGAAGGAAGAAAGGGAAATAACAATTACACTGGATCAGATTCCTCTAAACAGAAGAAATGAAAACATAATGCAGAACAATGGAAAGATCAATTTCCTTGGAATCCCAGACTCAATACTACTGAATGAACTAGCACAGAAATGGAACGTGAATGCAATCGCTCTCTGAAACAAAAGATCAGAAGAAATGCTCAAATCTCCCGGGTACCCAGAACAAGCCCAAGATGGATTCCCTAGATTGCTTTGGACCTTCTTCTCTCCAACGCAAAGAAATGGAAAAAGACAAGCAGATCAGCAGTGCAGAAGAAGAACCTCCTAATCTCTCTGGATCAAATCCCCACTGAAGAACAGAGCAATCCACATTATCGAACCATCCTCCCCACAACAGGAATTCCACAGTATCAAACTCTCCTGTAGCTGAACTTCTCCAATTACTCTTGCGAAATGCCCCAATCTCTTCACTGAGCATAGAAAAAAATAGAAGACAAAAATCTTAAAACTCCAATCAAACATCCGGATCTGATCCCCTCACAGCAGCAAAAAAAATTTCAAAGAACGGATTACACACCACTAGATTGAAACGAAGAAAGCATAGATGAAATGGAATTAAATGCAATAAACACCACACTGGAATTCTGAACCCTGGAAGCCCCATCTCTTCACTGAATCTAACTATCTATTCTAGCCAGACGAAATGGAAAATTCAACACAATAAATTGGAGATCCCTCGCAGATGCTTGCAACGCACAGAGGAAGAGAGAAAATGGAATTTATCATCAGCAGAACAGAAAAAAAAAAATTACTACTATCTCCCCAACACAGCAGTTGATAGAAGAAATGAACAAAACAAATTCTGAAATCCCGAACCCCCTTATAGCTGCTGAAAGGTAAATTACAGAAAGAAATGGCAAAATAAACCAAAAATCTCAACTGGCCAACTCCGAACTGGAAGAACAGAAGAACTACTGGAATCCTCTTATAGCAAAGAAGTAAACCAAACCAAATCGAACTCCACCCCTCCCCTGCTTACAGAAAGAAGAAGTACAGGAAAGAATTTGCAAAAATACTCTCTCTAAAATCTGAACTCTCGAACTGGCTAATCCCTTCTACAATACTGGAAGAACAGAAAAATGAAAGCTAAAAAATCTCCGAACCCCTGGCGAAGAGGACCTTGGGGTCTTCTTATAGGCGCCCTGGCTGCCTCTGCATGATCTGGATCTGCACCTCCTCGCCAGTGCACATCTTCCACCGGGATCGCCACGCCAGCTTCTCTGCATTTCCTTTCCCGCCCAGATCTGGCCGCGCCCAGCTCGCCACCTCAGCTCCTCTGCAGCACCAACCGCCCAGCGCACCAGCCTCACCTCTATATAAGATCCGCAGGTGCATGGCACCATCGCACACCGCCTCCATCGCCCTGGCTTGGCCGCCACCTCAGCACACACCTCCGCCCAGCCTCATCTGCACAGCGAGCTCACGCACGAGATCCTGCACAACCGCCATCTGCTTCACCCGCCAGGGCTCCCATCGGCCACCTCAGCTGCATACGCGTCAGCCTCCTTCACGCCCAGATCTGGCCGCGCCAACATGATCCATCGCACCAGCTCCCCTGGCAGCACCGCATCTGGCCCTGGTCGCCTCAAGCTTCCAGGAGCTTCAATCTTTGGCCGCGCCAGCATGATCCATCGCACCAGCTCCCCTGGAAGCACCGCATCTGGCCCTGGTCGCCTCAAGCTTCCAGGAGCTTCAATCTTTGGCCGCCCAGCTAGCAGCCCACATGCACCATCCATGGCTCCGCCATCTCCAGCAGCTTCAACGCCAAATCGCACAGCCACTGCGCTGCTCAAGCACCATCGCCGCCCAGCAGCAAATCCGGCCCACCCTAGCCCCAGCCTTGGCACTTCCAGGAGCTTTTGATGGAAAGAAAGAAATATAATAGAGATGGGAAAGTTAGGATAATATCGATAAAAAAAAGTTAAAATGGGAATGGTTTGTGGCATCACGTGATTAAAGGATGATATTGCGATATTAAAATGTTTGTTTAATGGGAGTGGATGGGATATGTGTAAAAAATCATTATTTACATTTAATTATACTTATTTGTTTCTAAAAATATTTACAACATATTATTGTAACAAAAAAATTTTATTTACAACATTTATTTACTAAGATTTCTTATGTACCTAATTTGTCAAACAGTGACTTATTTATCTAACGTGTATTCTAACCCATAAATTTAACTAAAGTGCTCAAAATTTTATTTTTGGATGACATGGAAATTAAAATCAATTGTACGTTATTTATAGACAACTGAAGTCTAAAATTACTATATGTATGAAATTTAACCCGAATAATTGTGCAGTTATCACTCCCCCCTACTTAACATTGCTAGTCCCTTAGCAATGAAAATTACTCCAAATGTACTAGAAGATACAATGTCTCATACTAAACAACCATCATGTAAAAGATTAATGTAGAGATATGTCTTTCCTAATTGTAAAAGCTTATGGCAAGAAATTAGTGCACGAGTGGTAGCTCACTTAAGAGTTCACATCAGCCCTTCTGAAGCTTCTTTGTTTCAGCTAGTATTCGAGATTAGATTGATTCGATGGAGAAGAAAAGAATTGTGGAGTTAGATCCTTGCTCTGTCGGATTGGGTTGTTTCTCTCAGTTCTATATTGCTCATCTTCCTTGAGGATTATTTTGTTTTGAGCTGAGGACTTTGCCTCTTTATTTGCACTTTGTGCACTCAGAATTTTTTCTTTTTCATCCATAATGCTGCACAACCCATCACTTTTCAAGAGTAGCGAGTCCAACTTTACTCAGATCCGGGGCATTTTTCATGGATTTTTTTCTTTTGCTTTTGCTTTTCTTTTCCTCTTTACGGAAGGATGAACAGTCAGGTTCCTTGATCACATGCCTTCACTTCCTTCTCAATTCACTTAAGGGAAAGAGAGAAAATCAATCACCTCTCTCCTACTAGCCTTGACAAATTTACTACATTCGGGTTCAGCTAGTCTAAGTGGCTGTGAAGTGTGTGTATGAAAATTTCTTGCCATAAATCCTTACATAAGGTAGACAAGAAGTACATGTAATCCTTTACTAGAGGCTACCTAACATGGATACTTGCAAGGGAATGTGACAACCACAAAATTTTAATGGTTAAAGATCATACACCTAGTCATGGGGTGCACAAAGCCACGCATTTTTATTCAAAGATGAAACATTGTGAAATTATTATTTGCATATGTATAAGCTCAAGAAAAAGAAATGAAGCAATGGTTGGGATGAGGATATGAATGCATGCTTATTCCACCTCTCCCCCCTACTTATTACAGGAAAAGAAGGTAAGACAGAGAATTACCTAATGAAGGAAATCTGTACACTTGGGTTGCCTCCCAATAAGCACTAAGTTTACCGTCTTCAGTCGGACACCATTAGGCTTCATTTGGCTCAACTAGCTTGGTAGAATCAATTTTCAAAGAAGATGGGTTTTCAAAGAAATGTTTTAACCTCTGCCCATTAACAGTGAATGATTGTCCATTTTAGGGTCAAGAATAATGACAGCACCATTGTCACAAGCTTTGACAACAGTGTAAGGACCATCCCATCGGGACTTCAATTTTCCACGAAGCCTAGAATTGAATAGCCAGACCTTATCATGCACTTGAAAAAATTTTCTATGAATGTGTTTGTCATGGAATGCTTTGTCTTTGGCTTTATAGATTTTTGGCTTTGGCTTTAGATTATTCTCTCCTTAAACCCTAGAGCATAGGGTGGTCTACTGCTTTTTCCTCACAATATTCTTCCAAGGAGTCTACCACTAGACAACTCTCTCCTTGATTATGATGCCTAGATGCCATAAAATATCGATACTAACCCGCTCATCCCCAAATGATATATCCATCATCCCGGTGGCACAATCATATTGGCTCTAGCTGTGGCCAAAAAAGGTCTACCTAGGATAATGGTGGACTGAGTTAAATCTTGGGGAGTGTTCATGTCCAGAATGATAAAATCGGCAGGGAAGTAACAATCATTGATTTTTACAATCACGTCCTCAACTAAGCCCTTAGGAGTGGTGACAGAACGATCGGCTAGTTGAAGGACAACAGAAGTGGGTTTCAACTCTCCTAACTTGAATTTCTAAAAAATGGCAGAAGGTAGGAGATTGACACTCGCTCCCAAATCCAAAAGACTGCTTTCAAAAGTGACTCCACCGATGGTGCAAGAAATTAGTGGAGTGCCTGGATCTTTGAGCTTTTTAGGGAGTTGATTTAAGATAACGGCACTCACAGTTTCTAGAAGAATGATTGTTTCAATTTTATTCCTCATTTCACGTTTTGGAGTGCACATTTCTTTTAAGAATTTGGCATAAGCAGGCACATGCTTAATGGCATCAAGGAGAGGAATGTTGATGTGAACTTGTTTAAACAGTTCCAAGAGTTCTTCATTACCAGTTGATTTGTTTTTGGATTTTGGTTTTAAAACTTCAGGAGAAGGGACTCTTGGAATGTAGCAGCTTGGATCTTCATTCATTTTGACTTTGTCTAGGGATTCTTCTGTCATTTTCTCTTTTCCCTGGATTTTTCTTTTTCAACATTCTCTTCAATTTCCTCTTCAATTTCATTTTCTTTATCCTCATTCAATGTTGACATGTGTGGCTGAGGATTTATCAAGATTTTTCCACTTCTTAAAGTTGACACAGTTTTGACATCTTCCACTGGGGGCTCCTAGCTTGGGCAGGAGGATGGTCCTATTGTATAGGTTGATTCTGAATTTGTGGTGCTGGAATATTCTGGACAAAAGCTTGTTGTTGGTTTTGTGGTGGAGGGGCATTTGGTCTTGCAGGTGGTCTGTACCCCTGAGCTTGATGGTATTGCTGGTTCTGATAAAATCCGGGAGGGTTATTCCTTGGGTTTGCTACAGCTGACTGGCAATTGGCAATTGCCCTCGATCCCTCTATGACATACATCAACTCTGGGACTCTATCCTTGCCAATTTTGTTGAAAATTTTGGTTTTGAGTTTGATATTGAGTTTGTTGTTCTTGCACAGTTTGGCATAGAGTCGCCATCATATTTTGGAGTTGATTCATTTTATCATCCCAATTAGGCTGAGGAGGTGGTGGTTGATATGAAGGTTGCTGGAAATTGGTCTGAGCAAATTGATTTGAGTTTTGATTTCCTTGGACGTGTGGAGGTTTAGAGTAAGAAGATAGGCCAAATCCAGAATTTTGATTGGGATAGGATTGATCGTACATGGTTTGCTTAAAGGCAGGTTGAGAAACTTGTTCTGATTGATTTTTCCATGAAAATTCGGGTGATTTCTCCAACCAGGGTTGTATGTGTTAGAGTATGGATCATAGGAGGGTTTGTAGAAGCCTTGAGCAGCTTGGACTTGTTCCTGAATGAAAGGGGTAATTGGGCAGTAGTGGGACAGCACTGGTGGGATGAGCTGGCTAGCACACAGTGCAAGTTTCAGATGGTTGAGAAAATTTGGGTGTGGTTTGCCCAGTCAAAGACAGTAATTGATCAATTTTTGTTCCAACTTCTGCTCCAATATCTGGTCAAGTCTAGCTAACATGTCTTCTACCCTAGAGTCTGGTTCTCCTCTTCCTCTTACTTCATACACCCCTGCCTTCTTTACAGGTCCTAACGCTCTCTTATAAGAGTAGAGTGAGGCATGATTGATAGAATTTTCACTGAATGTTTCAAAAAGATTATATGCCTCATCCTCGCTCTTAGTCATAAATGCTCCTCCACACGAAGCATCAACCATTTGCCTATTTGATTCAGTCAGTCCTTCATAAAAGGCTTGAACAATTTGCCACCTCGACAGACCATGATGGGGGCATTTTCTAAGCAACTCCTTCAATCTCTCCCATGATTCGTGCATTAATTCTCCCAGGTGTTGGGAGAATCCAGTGATTGCTCTTCTCATTGTATTTGTTTGGCCAATGGGGTAAAATTTCTTCAAGAATTTCTGCTGCATTTCTGGCCATGTTGTAATGGTTCTCCCTATGGTTCCCAACCATGTTTGGCCTTATCCTTCAAGAGAATGGAAATAGGGTCAGTCTCAAGGCATTTTCAGTGAAGTTTTGAACCTTACAGTGGAATAAATCTCTATGAATTCATCTATATGTCTGTAACGGTCTTCATTGGGATTGCCATAAAGGATGGCAACATCTGAATGGTTCCTGGCATGATCTCAAAATGAGTTGCAGGAATTTCTGGCCTAATGTAAGTGGCGGTTGATAGTCAGAGGAATGAAGTATCCTTCATTTGTCTGGGTGCAGCCTCTTCTACATTTCTAACAACTTGGTTCTGGTTTTGATTGGCCATCCTATGAAAGAATCTTTCTATCTCGTCTATAGGTTGAGCCAAATCTAAGTCCAGAGAACGTCTACCAAGCATGCAAAGATGAAAAGCCCTCTATTTATGATTTTTGAATTTTTTTAGATTTTTATTGATTTTTGAATTTTTATGACAAACACAAACAATCACACACTTTCAAAACAAATTATCCTAAACTCTAAGTGTTCCTTGGACTTATGTTATTTTTCTCAAAATCAGATTTATGCTTGCTTAAGTCCAATCATAACTCTTCTTGCGGTCAGGTAAGAGGTGGAGTAGAGGGAGGCCCCCCTTGCTTTCGCAAGGACCCATTAAATAACCTCTAACTCACTAAGCGTAAACTTTTTAACCTATAATCCTAGACACCAGACTCAAAGAGAAGTCTTAGAATTAAGAAAGAATAAATCTAATTATGAACCCTAGGGCCAAGTCTATTGACTTTTATTAAAGTTTAGGCAAATGCAAGAATGTGGAAATTTTTTGTGATTTTTGGGCAAAAGAAAGGGTGATGAAATCCCTCACCTTATCTTTTTATTCTAATGGGTGAAGCCCTTAAACAGTCTCAATTAAAACATGAACTGCACATATCAGATTCAAACAATCGGTTGTCTAATGCTAAGTCTAATGCATGAAACGAGCGATGGAAGTCTTACCTTTCCCCCGCACTCCTCAATGCAAGAAAAGAAATGGAGTTCAAATGACTATTAAAATGATGAATGTCCTAAAACAAGTGTTTCTAATGTAGCACCCCGAAAATTTTAATTACATAAAACTCAATAAATGGAAATAAATAATTTCCATAATATCGTAGTATTTAAAACATATCATTAACTATATGCTAAAACACATCAGAAAATTCTGTAAAAATTATAAATCAACCCTAAACATTATTACTAAATGTTTCACAAAGAAATTTATGCCAAGAAAAATCGGATTAGTCAAGTTTAAAGTCTTTTGTGACTTATTATCGTAATTCATAAATAAGTCGTAAATCGTTATCACACGTACTTGGATGAGTCATAAAATTAAATAAAATCATATATGTACTTCAATAATATCCTCTAATGACCCATCAAGAAATTTGGGTCAATAAAATCATTTAGGCTAGCTTTAAGAGTTATTGTGATCGATTATCCAAATTAGGAAATAAGTCGGAAAACCGTTAACACGGAAATACGACGCAACCATAAATTAATAAAAATGTTGGAGAGACTTCTAAAATATATATTAATGACCTAATATCATAATTGGGACAATGAACATCATTTGGCCCAAAAAAATCAAATGAAGCAAGAAAATGCATTGAATTCGTAACTCTAAATAGGCTGAAATTAGAAAGAGGCAATTTGAGTTGAATTGGGATGTAATCATGCATTCTTGGCAACCCAATTCGTGCCTAACTATGGTGGGAGGTTTCCTAAAGCCTCACACACTCAAAGGGAGGAAGAAATCCTCAAAAATAGGAAACTAACATGTGAAAACCGCAACTTGGCTTTCCTAGTCATAATAGGACTCCTAAACACCATGGTTGCTTAATACTCTTCACCCAAACCCTAGGAACGAATTTAGAACTTTCTGGGGTCGTGTGGAGGAGCTCTTGGTGGCTGAGGAGCTGTGGAACGACCACAAGAAGCTCATCTTCTTCCCCGTTGCGTCTGCTGCGACCTGCACAACCGTCCACTTGAAGTCGACCAAAGGTGAGTCAAACCTAAACCAAACCTTGCAAGGCCTATACCCCTGAAAGAGGGTCAAGTCTACGTTCTAACCCAAGTGGAATGCCCAAATTCCATGCAGTATACACGGAGTAGTAAGCGTTTTCCACCAAGTGGTCTGAACGGGTTTTCTGGAAAAACGGGATTTCTTCAACCCATAAGATAGGTTTTCTCGGGCCAAACCTTAACATATCCTATACCAATGTGTAGAGCATCAAGTTAACTTTCATTTCCCACTGGTTTCATCGAATTTCATTTAGTAGATTTTGAATTATAAGCGTTTTGCCAAAGTCGCGCATTGTTTGGGCTTTTCCCGTTCTTATTTGTTGCACGTGTTTCAAGACCGAATTAGAGAACTCATGACATAAAGTTATTCTACTAGATGTCCTCGTCAGGTTTCATGTTGAACTTTTTGTCAAAATCTCATTAGTTAGAGAGTTATAAGCATGGTAAGAGGGTTGCTGCATGAAACTACGTCTTCGGGTTACACTTGTCTTCTACATTGAGTTTGACTTGATTAAAACCTGTCGAAACCATCCTTATTTTCTAATTCCGATTTACTGGAAGTACCCTTGCATGTCTAGGTTGTTTTAAAACTAGTTTCGTTATTTTTCATGCACGGTACAATTTGTTCTCTATTTTAGAACAACCATGTGTCAAAAGAAGGAAAGTCTGGTCCGCAATCCAAAGCACTGTCCTTGCTCTGTCAAAGTCAGGCACGGACCCTGTGAACGCGACGGCCCGATAGGTCGCGTTCAGAAGTCTTGTTGCGACATCCCTCTAGTCGCCTTCTGAATGCGACGTGCACTCCGTCGCTATCTGGCCGCCTGATCTGGCTTTCCCGTCGTGATGTTCACACCCCTGTGTCGCCTTCTGGTCCCGACCTGTCGCCTTCCTTGTAAGACCCTGTCGCGATCTGACCCCGGCCTGACAACATCTGTCGCCTTCCTTGTAAGACCCTGTCGCGATCTGACCCTGGCCTGACACCCATGTCGCCTTCCTTATATGCCCATGTCGCGATCTCAGGATTTTTACCTGAAACCACGTGTTTTTCTTACAAAGTTTACCGCATATACCCGAGGTCTGTTTAAGTGATATTTACTGTGT
This sequence comes from Colocasia esculenta, assembly GCA_014218235.1. Taxonomy (NCBI): domain Eukaryota; kingdom Viridiplantae; phylum Streptophyta; class Magnoliopsida; order Alismatales; family Araceae; genus Colocasia; species Colocasia esculenta. The sequence goes on along the minus strand of CM024763.1, from coordinate 92,209,555 downwards.
AAGTTGCCTGTCTTGGGTCTGATCATTACATGATTGTTATTTAATGGCTTAAAAGTGATTAACCTATTAAAGGCTTAAATTACATGAATGCTATTCTAAGTGCTCCTTAAATGTTATGATCTATTCATGCTTCTTGTGATTTAATCTTCCTACTGTTCTTCCACGTTTAAATGATAAGGGTTATCATAAAATATTGCAAACCATGATTAGTTAAAGTGCATAGTTTTATTCCATGTTATATTGTCAAGTGCTTCCTGCGAGTTTGAGACCGATGGTTTTGCGAATTGAGACACACGTACCGCACTACACACTACCACTGTTAGGTAGCCCCTTTCTTGGGAAATTGGAAACTCTCTACCGGTCATTCCGAATCGGTAGATTAGCGACCTTTTCTCCAAGGCCTCCGTAATCTCCTCTGACCATGGATTCCCACATGGCCGACGAGTTGGTTGTACCATTGAAATTCCCTGAAGATAGCGTGCACTTCCTTTCTCTTCTTGTTCTCGTGAGTGTGATTGACAATCTAGACTAAAGCCATTATGTAAAGATTTAACCAAAGTACAAATCGTACCGTTATGCTGCCGAATTTATCTCTTGACCATTGTTATCATGAAATCATGTTCAATTACTTATTACTTGTTCCCATCATCATCATGAACATGACATTACACATGCTTACTTATTAAAACTCTCATTGGCCATTATTAATGACGTGGGTATCTACATTTAAAAATTTACATGAGATGCTGACAGGGCACGGCGTGTGTCCAAGGGCTTCAGTCTAGCCCCAATGACGGCGAGTCATAAATATACTGTTAACCATGGGGTATAATGATTACTGGCGTTGCATCTGCGCTGGGAGTCCTGCTTGCTTGTTGAATGATAGATACAATACCACATAAACGTGTCCTGGTGTACATTCTTGATGGATCTTTTCTCGGTGTACATTAGCGTCTACGTGCCTGATTAGTGTTACTTGATCGTGCTCGTACATTCTTGCTTGCTTGCTTGCGTGATATGGCCATCCTGCATTTATTGCAATTAGTGATATCTTGCGTTCTTGACATCAAGTGAAATCTTGCGTGCTTGTACAAAGTGATCTATTGCTAGTTCTATCTTGTTAATCCTTCTAAATCCTGTTCTATCTTGTTCACTCCATCTAGCTTGTTTTCATGTATCATGTTTTAATGAGTTTTATTCGTACATGCATATCATGACATTCATCATACTTGCCTAGTTCTAAAATGTTAATCACTATATCATTGCCCGCACATTGAGATATAAATCCTACTGGGCTAGTTTGCTCATCCCCTACTTTTACCCAATCTAGGTGACTATGACGTTCAAGAGGAAGAGCAAGTCGAGGATGGGAATGCGTCCGAGTGAAAAGCGTTCCAACTATGAGTCCAGTTATAGTAATTTGCTTCAAGTGTTAGTACAATGTAGTAGGAAGTGAGGATTAAATGTACTTTTCTTTTTATTGAGTCTTAGTCATGTACTAGATTCCATTTGAATACAAAGAGTTGAGATTTGAATACAATTTATAATTGAGTTCAACATTTGGGCCCTATTATGATGTTGTGTTGATACACATTTAGTGCGCGCTAGCTAGAGGCTTATTTTCCGACTGTCCACGTCTCGAAATATCCACTCGAATTAATTAACAATATCCGCTGCGTAATTCTCGGGACGTGACATCTAATCTTGAGAAATGAAATTTTTATTTACAAGTCAAACGGCTAGCATGCAAGAGCGATTTGGAAAAAAAAATATTTAGATTTTTTAATTTTTATTTGGTTTTTGAATTAAATGAAATGAAACTAAGAAAATATAAGGTGCTACTATAAACTAGTTCTCAAACCACACAAACCAGAAAAGAGTCCAATTATTACATGCTAACAAGAAAGAAATCTCTGCACATGCACAGAGAGTACATCAAAACCTCACTACACAAATTTCTCTCCACTCCCCTATCTAAAAGACTAAATTAAAAACAAATGGGAAAAGAAATCAGCAAGCTCCTCCAATGGGCTTCAAATGCCAAGCCCAATCTCCAAGTTCCTCCTTATGTGCAATCTGAAATAAAAGCCCAACACAAGTCAATAGAAGCCCATGCAAATGAATCAAATGAAAGCAGATTAAATCAAACTCTAATGCCTCCCCGGCAACGGCGCCAAGATGAACGCGCGACATTGTTGACTGTGCATCTTCGTTGTCCATAGTTCCTCGCACAAGTCAATATGCGCACTTCCTCTAAACTGTCTCACACAAATTAAAACAACAAAGATGAACTATCATGGTAGTGAGAACAGGTCATATCCACGGAGAGGCTGAATAGATTTGAATTAAACCACTTTGACTTGAATTCTCAAAGCTTCCAACAGTGAAATTTGACGTGAATTCACTCAGTTCACTAAGAACCCCAATATGATGAGAACTCTTCAATAACCCATTCAATTGCACACTATAAGATTTAAATTCTCAATGCATTAAAACTAAACTACGAATTCTTATAAAAGACCAAGCCAAACAACTTCTAAACAATAGAAGAAGGAAGACGTCACACATAAGGAATGCAACAACTACTGGATCAAACTCTCCAACACAACCACTCCAATCTCTCACACGAAGGAGAAAGGGAAATAACAATTACACTGGATCAGATTCCTCTAAACAGAAGAAATGAAAACATTGAATGCAGAACAATGGAAAGATCAATTTCCCTTGGAATCCCAGACTCAATACTACTGAATTGAACTAGCACAAAAATGGAACGTGAATGCAATCGCTCTCTGAAACAAAAGATCAGAAGAAATGCTCAAATCTCCCGGGTACCCAGAACAAGCCCAGATGGATTCCCTGGGTTGCTTTGGACCCTTCTCTCCAACGCAAAGAAATGGAAAAAGAACAAGCAGATCAGCAGTGCAGAAGAAGAACCTCCTAATCTCTCTGGATCAAATCCCCACTGAAGAATAGAGCAATCCACATTATCGAACCATCCTCCCCACAACAGGAATTCCACAGTATCAAACTCTCCTGTAGCTGAACTTCTCCAATTACTCTTGCGGAATGCCCCAATCTCTTCACTGAGCATAGAAAAAATAGAAGAACAAAAATCTTAAAACTTCCAATCAAACATCCGGATCTGATCCCCTCACAGCAGCAAAAGAAAATTTCAAAGAACTGGATTAACCACTAGATTGAAAGGAAGAAAGCATAGATTTTTTTTTTTTTTTATCATGTTTGGTATTAAGATAGATTGAGAATAGAGTGAAGATATTTTTAAAATTTTAAAATTATCTTCAATTATCTTCAATTCATCTTAATACCAAATAGTAAATAAATTAAATGCAATAAACACCACTGGAATTCTGAACCCTGGAAGCCCCAATCTCTTCACTGAATCTAACTATTCTAAGCACAGACGAAATGGAAAATTCAACACAATAAAACTGGAGATCCCTCCCAGATGCTTTCAATGCACAGAGGAAGAGAGAAAATGGAATTTATCATCAGCAGAACAGAAAAATAAATAATATGTACTGGATCTCCCCAACACAGCAGTTGACAGAAGAAATGAACAAAACAATTCTGAAATCCCGAACACCCCTTATAGCTGCTGAAAGGTAAATTACAGAAAGAAATGGCAAAATAAAACCAAAATCTCAACTGGCCAACTCCGAACTGGAAGAACAGAAGAACTACTGGAATCCTCTTATAGCAAAGAAGTATACCAAAAACCAAAATTGAACTCCAACCCTCCCCTGCTTACAGAAAGAAGAAGTACAGGAAAGAAATTTGCAAAATAACTCTCTCTAAAATCTGAACTCTCGAATTGGCTAATCCCTTCTATAATACTGGAAGAACAGAAAAATAAAAGCTAAAAAATTCTCCGAACCCCTAGCGAAGAGGACCTTGGGGTCATCTTATAGGCGCCCTGGCTACCTCTGCATGATCCGGATCTGCACCTCCTCGCCATGCACAGCTTCCATTGGGATCGCCACGCTAGCTACTCTGCATTTCCTTTCCTGCCCAGATCTGGACGCGCCCAGCTCGCCACCTCATCTGCTCTGCAGCACCAAACCGCCCAGCGCACCAGCCTTACCTCTGTATCAGATCCGCAAGCGCATGGCACCATCACACACCGCCTCCATCGCCCTGGCTTGCCCCCACCTCGCACACACCTCCGCCCAGCCGCATCTGCACAGCCAGCTCACGCACGGGATCCTACACAACCGCCAGCTGCTTCACCCGCGAGGGCTCCCATCGGCCACCTCAGCTGCATACGCCTCAGCCTCCTTCACGCCCAGATCTGGCCACGCCAGCATGATCCATCACACCAGCTCCCCTGGCAGCACCGCATCTGGCCCTGGTCGCCTCAAGCTTCCAGGAGCTTCAATCTTTGGCCGCGCCAGCATGATCTATCGCACCACTCCCCTGGCAGCACCGCATCTGGCCCTGGTCGCCTCAAGCTTCCAGGAGCTTCAATCTTTGGCCTCCCAGCTAGCAGCCCGCATGCACCATCCATGGCTCCGCCATCTCCAGCAGCTTCAATGCCAAATCGCACAGCCACTGCGCCTGCTCAAGCACCATCGCTGCCCAGCAGCAGATCCGGCCCGCCCTAGCCCCAACCTTGGCACTTCCAGGAGCTTCTGATGGAAGAAAGAAATATAATAGAGATGGGAAAGGTTAGGATAATATCATAAAAAAAAAGTTAAAAATGGGAATGGGTTGTGGCATAACGTGATTAAAAGGATGATATTGGGATATTAAAATGTTTTGTTTAATGGGAGTGGATGAGATATGTGTAAAAATTTATTATTTACATTTACTTATATTATTTGTTACTAAAAATATTTATAACAATATTATTGTAACAAAAATTTTATTTACAACATTTATTTACTAAGATTTCTTATGTACCTAATTTGTCAAAATAGTGACTTATTTAATCTAATGTGTATTCTAACACATAAATTAAACTAAAGTGCTCAAAATTTATTTTTGGATGACATGGAAATTAAAATCAAATTGTACGTTAGTTACAGACAACTGAAGTCTAAAATTACTAGTTATAAATTTAACCCGAATAATTGTGCAGTTATCAGTGATCTTTCTTGTATCTCCAATCCTTTGGAAGATTCATATACTATGTCCTTTTGTTGCAGGTCTTCCAGAGGTGGATCTTCCTTGTCCTCAATTGATGATTCTTTAGTTTTTTAGACAATTCAACTGCATCATCATTATCACTATCTTCTTCCTTTCTCAGGAAGGGTTAGTTTCATCAAAGTTAATGTGTATTGATTTCTCAATTAATAAAGTACGCTTATTAAATACTATATAGCCTTTAGGTTTAGATGCATACCCCATGAAAATGCCTTCATCTGATTTTGAATCTAACTTACCAATGTCTCTTTTGCCGTTGTTGTGGATGAAACATGGACATCCGAATGTCTTGAAGTGGCTGATCTCGGCTTCTTTCCCTTGTACAATTCATATGATGTTTTCTATAGAATCGGCCTGATCATCACAAGGTTGATTATGTAACAAGCTGTGTTAACTACTTCAGCCCAAAATACCTTGGCAGGTTATATTCTGACAACATCATTCTTGCATATCCAGTAGGGTTCTGTTCTTTCTCTCAGCAACTCCATTCTGCTGTGCTGTCCTTGGTGCCGAGAATTGTGCTCTATCCCTTTTTCATCATAGAATTTGCCAAATTTTTCATTCTGGAACTATCCTCCATGATGACCAATTCAAAACATGCAGTACTTCTTATCTTTCTGAACCTTTTTACTGAAGTTACAAAGCTTTCAAATGTATCATTTTGTGTTCCAAAAAGATACCCATGTGAATCTTGAATAGTCATCTACTATAACGAATCCAAAATTCTTCCTCCAAGACTTGTGGTCCTCATTGGCCCAAATAGATCCATATGAAGGAGTTCTAAGGGTTTAGAGGTTATTACCACAGTCTTTGACTTGAAGGATGACTTGGTGTGCTTTCCTTTTGCACATGGCCACAGACACCGTCCATTCTTGTGCTGACCTTTGGTAGACCTTCCACCAGGCTTTTCTTGATCAGCTTCTCATGCCATCCAAACTGCAGGTGGCCCAATCTTCTGTGCCGCAGCTCAGTTGACTGCTCCTCACTTTTTGCTAAACAGATGTCTCGATCTTTCAGTTCTTTAAGGTAAAGTATGTACAGATTCTTTTCTCTATTAGCTTTGAAAATTACTGATCCGCCCTTCATGATGCTGCTCTAAGCTCTTGGAACTTGATTTGATGTCCTCTGTCACATAGCTGGGCTTATGCTGGTGGGATTATGCTTCAACCCTTTTACGCATAGTACATCTTCAATAAGTATTTTCTCTTTATTGCCAACAGATCCGCATCCTATCACAGTTCCTTTTCCATTATCTCCATATGTCACTGTGCCTTCTTCAGCTTCGAGGTGAGAGAACACTTTCTATTACCTGACATATGCCTTCAGCATCTACTATCCAAATACCATTTGGATGCTCGAAGGTTTCCCTGAAAAGAAACATCAAGCTTTAGGTAACAAGTTTTTTTGGGTCCTGGTTGGTGGGTAGTGTCATCATTTTTCTTTTTAATTAACCCTTTTTGTGTGTTTAGTTGGACAAGTTATTTTACTGTGACCTAGTCTGTTGCAATGGCTACAGTACGTTGTTTTAGTATCATTTCATACGGAACATACTTAAAGTTTGATTTATATGAAGTATCTTGTTCAGATACAAATTTAGGAGTTGGATACGTTTTAGGGTATATTATAGTGTCTTCATTATCTGGGGGTGTAAGCGTAATCCTTGTTTCTTTTCCTGACCGTCTAGCACCTTTAATATTAAGAATTTTTACCATTGGTGAATTTTTCTAGTGTACTAGATAGTTTTTCATTTCTTCTGTTAAGTTTTAATTTCCTTTTTCAATTCATCTACGGTTTCTTGTTTTTCTAATTTTATTTTGTTTATTTTTATCTTTCAGATCTTCGCATAATAGATCATTCTTCTATTAAGTTCAATGATTGTTTCTCTAGTTGTTCATTTTCAGATTTTAAGTCTGAATTTGTGTTTTCCAGGCAAGCTGATTTTCTTTGTCATTTTTAGTGATTTACACACATCCTTATTTATCATAAAGTTCGTTTAAACGCTTCTTCAATTTGTCGGAATCAGATTCAGTACAAGAAGTGAAGGAATCAAATGGTACCTTTCATCGATGTTTGCTATGAGGCCAGGTTGGCCTTTTCTTCATCCTCTTCTCTTGAGATAGCTCATTGTCAGAGTCGCTGCTATTGCTCCAAGCTGCTGCCATCGCTTCTTTTTATATCTTCTGAATTTCCTAGAACTATCTTTCCTTTTGAATTCTGATTTCTTGAGCTTCGGACATTCTGCTTTGATATGTCCGAGCTTCTTACATTCGTAGCATATGGGCTCAGCTTTCTTTGGATCCTTTACTCCTAGCTTCTTAAAGTCCTTATTTTTCTTGAAATATCTTCTACCAGACTGAAACTTCTACTTTTTGCTAAGATTCGTTGTAGCCTCCTAGGCAACATTGCTTCTTCATCTTCGCTGTCTTCATTGCTTTCATTGTTATCTGAAATCTTCTGATGAGGTTTTCTTCAACTTTGAGAGCATTTGAGTGTTTCTTCCTACTCGAAGACTCATCCAGTCTCTCCTGTTGATTCATGGGCCATAAGGGACCCAACAAGTTTCTCCAATGACATCCTCTTCAGGTCATTGGCTTCTTCTATAGCTGTTACTTTGGGAGTCCAAGAAGATGGTAGAGATCTCAGATTTTTTCTTACCATGTCTCCCATTTCGTAGGTTTTTCCAAGACTAGCTAACCAATTTGTGATATCTATAAATCTGCTGACATTTGTGTTATTGACACTCCTGGCTGCATTTCACCACAAGAATTTGCGGGATTACCGACGGATTTTTCCGACGGATTATTTGTCCGTCGGTAATTCCGTCGGAATTACCGACTAAAACATATCGGTCGGAACATCCGTCGGAATATCCGACGGCAATAATCCGTCGGAAATATCAGTCGGAACTAAGATATTACCGACAGATATTCTGACGGAAATAATACCGTCGGAATATCCTGCGGTAATACGCGCTTTTCCCATTTCCCCACGAAACCCCCCCCCTTCTGCCCCCTCTCTCTCTCTCTCTCTCTCTCTCTCTCTCCTCTTCCTCTCTCTCTCTCTCTCCCGCTCTCTCTCTCTCTCTCTCTCTCTCTCTTCCTCTCTCTCTCTCTCTCTCTCTCTCTCTCTCTCTCTCTCTCTCTCTCTCCCGCCTGCAGCCCCCGCCATCGCCCCAAGCCCGCCACCGCGCTCCCTCGCGCCGCGCCCGCCGACGTCGAGCGCCGGCCGCCGTCGCCCCGAGGCCCCGCGCCGCCCCCGCCACCGCAGGGTAACCCCGTCGCCCTCCCCTTTCACAATGGAACCCTCCCCCCTGCGGGATGCCCCCCACCCCCACCAGCCGGCCCCTCCCCCCCCACCCGGCCCCTCCCCCCTGCGGGATGGCCCCCCCGCCCACCCCACCCGGCCCCTCCCCCCCCACCGGCCCCCTCCTCCTGCACCCGGCCCCTCCCTTCCCACCTGGCCCCTCCCCCTTGCGGGATGCCCCCCCCCCCCCACCCGGCTTCCTCCCCCCCACCCGGCCCCCTCCGGGATGCCCCCCCCCCCCACCCGGCCCCCTCCCCCCCCACCCGGCCCCCCTCCCCTGCACACAAACCCACCCCTTCCCACCCACCTGGCCCCCTCCGGGATGGCCCCCTCCCCCCCCCCACCGACCTCCCTCCCTGCACACACCCCCCTCCCCTTCCCCCCCACCCGGCCCCCTCCCCTGCCACACACCCCCTCCCCTTCCCACCCACCTGGCCCCCTCCGGGTGACCCCCCCCCCCACCCGGCCCCCCTCCCCTGCACACACCCCCTCCCCTTCCCACTCGGCCCCCCCCCCCTGCACCGGCCCCCCTCCCTCCTGCACCCTAATAAATTAATACATGTAAACTAAATAAATATAATTAAGAATTAAAATGTGACATTAACAAATTAACATGTACTAATCTATTTTAAATAATATCTAAAAAAATTAATTTAATTAGTTACTTTTCACCACCCATTTAACTTTCTATTAGAATGGTCGTCAACTATATAAAATAATATTTGTCTTGTTATAAGTCTAATCGATGTAGAGAAAATTTAAAACGAGTTGGGTTAACCGTAACTACTTTTCTTATTACTTTTTTATTGTACTATGTGCTACCATCTACATCTTTTATATTAATTTTTTTATTGTACAGGACCTCACATAGACCATGGTTTTGGTAAAAAAGAGAATTGTTGTCACAAGTAATTAATCAATGTTAATTTAAATCAATTATGATTTCATTCCTTAATGGTTTGCATGTATTAATATATTTTTACAATTACATGGATCTATTGTTGTTCAAACAGAGGACAAGATTTAAGAAGCAACTTTCTCAGTTCTGTATGTTCATAGTTTGTTTGTTCATGGCTGAGATTCTTGTTGTACATACATATTATATGTTGATGATGCTAATTAAATTTAAGGAGATTACTTTGTTGCATATATGAAAGATGCAAATTGCTTGTAATAATGAAAAGAAGAATTTTATTACTTTGCTTATAATTACACATGTTGAATTATATTTAAGGCCGCCTGTGAGACTTAGTTCTTTGTGATATTTTTGGTATGAAATGACTACATGAAAGCATAGACAATAATCTCTTTGCATTTTTGGAGTGATTTGTTAGATTTGGTAATGCATATTGTATTTTAATAATCTTAGCAAGTTAATCATTCAACATTCGTATGTTATTGTAGCCATTTGAGAGATTTTTCATATTTACCATATTATGATTTAATTTCATATTTTAAATTACTCATGAATAAAATGTTATAAATTTTTTTTTGTAATTAGTGATGAGAGTTCGCGATTGGAAAATTAGACTCAAAGAAGAACAAATGTCCAACGTATCAAAGTATTGTTGTTTGAACGTAAAATATTTCCGCTCGATATTCGAAGATTGCATGATGGTTACTTTTGGTGAAAGAGAAGATGACGAAAATCATAAAGATTATTCGGAAAGAAAAAAGACAAGTTTAGAAAATAAAAGTGGATTATCTGTTATTGTTCAAGATGAAAAAGGAGTGCGATATTCTGTAATCTTACGACGCAGTTGGTGTGGTAGTATGTACATGGTTATTGGAAAAGACGGGTGTAAATTTGTGAAAAATAATTGTGTCAAAAGAACTTGACATCTCAAAGTTATGTCTTCCCATATGTACGAAGAGATGTATTTGGCAAACTATATTTAGGGATATCAGGGTTAGTTCACTCCCTAGGAAATCTACTGAGAAGCTGGTGAATAAAGAGACGATCAAGTGGTGGTGCTAATATGAAGACATCACGGTTTGTGTTGTTTTTAATGTTCAATACCATTAAGTATTTATATAGTGCTGAAATTATTTGATATTCATGTATGTTTACTCTTCATTTATCTTTACGTCAACGCTTATTTTCACCCATTAGCTCTGGGACTCCATATAACGTATGTATGGTACTTGAATGATGTGGGGTGGTTGGATTTTAGCTCGGGACATGACATTTAATATGTAGGAAAAATGTCGGAGAATCGGTCATGGATGTACCGTGGAATAGTGAATGGAGTTGTGACCGAGGAGTTTAAAAGACGAGTTGACAGTTTTATGAGTTTGCATTGAGTAATACATCAGTAGCAGTTGATCCGATGGGTAACATCTGATGTCCGTGTTCGCTTGTAAGAACAAAAGGATATCGGACATGGGATGTGCAGCATCATCTGTATACGAGAGGATTTGTTGGCCTATGAGTATGGTCGTGTCATAGTGAGTTGCAAATATTCAGTTGTCGTCTGCACCGCTAATTACTTTGCCTCCACACGTCAAGTACGGTACGTACACTGGTCGGTGTCGTTGTCCGATGCGGTCGCAGTGGTGGCTCCGGATGCAGATAGTCATGATTCATGCGTAAGTGTACTTCGAATGACGTTGATGAAGCTCAGTTTTCTAACTTATGGGATGTTGTTGTAGGGGATGGGACGGTGTAATGTCATGCAGTGTTGTCTGCAGTGTCGCAGCTATTGAATTTGAAATCTGAATTTCATATGAGCGAGAGTTGTTTTGACCGGCTTCTCTTACTGGCAAGAGCATGCTTCCTCAATCAGAGAGGTTACCTGCTGACTTTTACCGTGCGAAGAAGATGGTGAATGATTTGGGGTGGTTTTATGAAAATTGATGCATGTCCGAATCACTATATGCTGTACTACCAAAGAGGATGCATGAGTAAGACCATCATGCTGTATTTGTAGCAGCATGAGTTCATCAGCCCGAGAGGGGGACAAGTCAAAGCAGAAGGAGTTCGTATAAGTCATTGCGGTACTTTCCTACTTTTCACACCCAGATTGCAGCGATTGTTTATGTCCTCGAGGACAGCGGACATATGACATGGCATGCGGAAAAGTAGGTCCGTCGACGAGGTGAATGAGAGTCATCCTGCCGATGGTGTGAAGCTGGGCTCATTTTAGCCGTACTCTCCTTACTCTTCAAGACGGATCCACGTCCAACGTCCGGCTTGGTTTATGCACAGATGGTTTCAATCCTTTCGGGTGGGCAGGGGAGTGTGCAGTCTATCATGAGTGCCAGTATTCTTGCCACAGTATAACCTTCCGACACCTGTCGTGAGAATTGCCTTTCATGCTGGACCGGGCATCCTGTCTAAGGAGATGCTTTGATTTATTGTCTGATTCCGGGTAGACCAGGAAAGAAGTATATAGACATATATCTCAGACCGTTGATGTGATGAGATGGTCAGAATGTGTATGGTCAGATGGTGTGTAGTCGACCTGCATCAAATTCAATCAGGAGAATTATGTAATTTCAATCTGAAGGCTGCATTAATGTGGACAATAAGTGACTTTCCAGCCTACGCATGTTATCTGGCTGGAGCACACATGGGAGGTTGGCATGTGTCTTATTGCATGGGAGGATCTAAATCATTTGTGTGTGAAATCTGGGGAAAATCTTGTTGGTTCGATTGTCATCGGCGGTTTCTACCCAGTGACCATCCTTTCCGAAAGCAAAAGGATTCTTTTATTAAAAATACAACTGTGATGGAGGAGGTAGATATGGAAGGGGTGTCTGGTGGAAACATGGCGAGGCGGGTCCAGAACTTACCGACTGGTAACACAACTGGCTGGTAGTACCCGACAAATCCCTGGCTTTGGGAAGGATCACAATTGGTGAAGCAAAGCATTTTTTGGGAAATGCCTTATTGGTCAACACTTTTGATACGTCATAACCTAGACGTCATGCATATAGAGAAGAATGTTTTTGATAATGTGTTCAACACAGGTATGGATGTCAAAGGCAAACGAAGGATACGTCAAGGCACGACTGGATTTGAAAGTACTTTGCACGACGTCCAGAACTAGAGCTTGCAGCATGTTAGTGGAAAAGTGGTGCGACCTTAAGCTGCATATGTGCTTGGGGCCAGACAGATTAAGGAAGTGTTGCAATGGTTAAAGCAATTGAGATTTCCAGGATGGATATGTCTCGATATTGCGCGTTGTGTAAATGTCAACGAGGGAAAATATACGGAATGAAGATCATGACTGCCATGTTTTCATGCAAGCTAAGCCTGATTGCCTCTTGCTTTCGTGAGTTGTTGCCGAACACAATATGGGGAGCAATGACTGAGCTGAGTCAATTCTCAGGATTTATCTGCATCAGAACTCAAAATTCATGACTTGCAAAATATAGAGCAAATATAATTCAGACAGTCTGCAAATTAGAGAAGATATTTCCTCCAGCATTCTTGATTCAATGGAGCACCTGATCATTCCATTTACCATATGAGGCAAGGGTCAGAGACCAGTACAATTTCGATGGATGTATCCGTTGAGAGGTATATTTCTACATCTCAATTTATTGCCATTACGACGATTTTTATATTACTTATGTATGCATTTGAATTATTGTCGTAGGTGCATGCACGATCTTAAGATGAAAGTCCGTAACAAAGCACAGTTGAAGGCTCCATTACTCAGGCGTACCTCATTGAGGAGAAGGGATATCGAACTTCTGTTCGATTGTACTTTGCACAGGAAATACGAACCGACGCACTAACCTCCATGTAATGATGATGGTGGAGATTCGAGGTGTCAGACCGACTCTCTGTATTCAAGTGTGCCGGACGGGCGTTCGGATCTTCATCTACTCGCGCACTCCAAGACAGAGAGGTTGGTAGCTGCGAGATCTACGTGTTCATGATGATATGCGAAGAACTAGACCTTACATTCAGTAAGCTCTCCAGCTTATTCGTCATCATTTGCGTGCATTACTGCAGAACCTAACGGTTGTGTGACATTACATTTGAGAGTTTGAGGAGTGTGACTCGGACATATGCGACGGAATCCACGTCTAACTGACGTGCAGGTTGAAAGGAAAAGGAACGGGAGAATTCTTTCCTACTTGGGTTAACATCTCGAGTATGTGTCTAATTATTTTGAAACATAAGTTTTATGTTTTTATGCAGACGGAGTTGAAGTCATTTATTCAATGTTTGTCTATTTATTCATAATAGGTTGAACAGGCTTCATTCCCGATTCAAGAGTACAACAGATTAGTTTGGCCCCTCGAAGATTGTACTGTCTATCCAGGCTCATTGTGAATGGATACAGATTTCACACGAGAGATTATGGACGGAATAAGTCTACGATGAACAACGGCGTATGTGTGAAGGAAGTGCCTATAATGAAAATGAAATTGACTATTATGGCATTCTCGAAGAAGTCATTGAACTGCAATTTTTGGGACAAGACAACAATGTATTCTGTTCAAGTGTCATTGGTTTGACCCGACATCTATTCGTCATGACACAAAATATGGATTAATCGATGGTGAAGCATAAGTCCAAATTGAGTACATATGAGCCATTCATCCTGGCGGCACAAGCCCAACAAGTTTATTATTCAATTATCATCCCTCAAATTAAGAGATTGGTGGGCTGCATGTAGAGTGAAATCAAGACTATTCCCTGAGTATGAGCTTCTCCCGACTGATGATGAGCTCGAAGGTGTTAATGACAACTTTTTCCAATCAGATCGGAGTGACGCACGAGAGTTGGCAGCTTCTACGCAGTACAATGTTCATGATATAAATGAAACAATTTGCTTACATAAGGATAACGAACAAGAAGAAGTTGACCCAAATGTCACTGAGCGGGAGGTGGAGTCTGATGTGGAGGAAGACTCCAAGATGATGAGGGATGAATTCCAGGATGATGATGAAGATGATGTGAATAAACATGTCTTCAGCATCTGATGATGAATATAGATAATATACTGCATATTTTGTAAGAAATGGTGTTGTTGTTCATTACATGTTCATAATAAATTGCTACTTCAAATTGAGTGCTGATGACTTGCTATATCTTTATTTGTATCAATAGAGATATGGTACGTGGAGGACGCAGTCGGAGGGTTGCCACGTCCGTTGGCAGAGGGACTGCCTCCCCGTCCACGCCGTCTTCCCAACGACAGGTATTTCTATATTGATGTTTATTTGAAATTCATAATGTCTAATGTGTATGAATTTTGCAGGGACTGCCTCCCCGTCCACGCCCGTCGTCCCAGCGACAGGTAATTTTCTACATTGTTGTTTATTTGAAATTCATAATTTCTAATGTGTATGAAATTTGCTGGGGGACTGCCTCTCCGTCCACGCCCATCGTCCCAGCGACAGGTAAATTTCTATATTGTTGTTATTTGAAATTCAAATTCTAATGTGTATGAAATTTTGCAGGGACTGCCTCTCCGTCCACGCCCGTCGTCCCAGCGACAGGTAAATTCTATATTGTTGTTTATTTGAAATTCATAATTTCTAATGTGTATGAAATTTTGCAGGGACTGCCTCCCCGTCCACGCCCGTCGTCCCAGCGACAGGTAAATTTACATTGTGTTATTTGAAATTCATAATTTCTAATGTGTATGAAATTTTGCAGGGACTGCCTCCACGCCACCTTCGTCTTCTTCCTCACCACAAGGTAAACATATGTTTCAATAGATTAGTATGTTTGGTCTCTTGCAATTTATACATAAAAGTGTACTAAATTGTTTCAACAGAGGTGGAGAGCCAGCATGCAGCAGCTGAGGAGGGGCCTCAGCTACCAGGACGACAACCATGCTGGATCTCAGGGTAAAGTTCATCATCTCAGTGTTACTGTATTTGTTATTAGGATATACATTTCATGTAGAAAATTAATGTGGAATTGCAGGGGGAAGATAGATCCCAGTCCTGCTTCCCGCTATATTACGACGTTGGTCCACGCACATATTCCAGGACCAGTGGATGCATGGAGAGACTTCCCGGTGCCAGTCCGGGATTTATTATTTGACATGTTTACGGTATTTTATTTTTTAGAAGAGTTGAAATCATTTATTCAATTATTATTAATTTAGGTTTATTGCAGAACGTGATTAATTTATTTCTTTACAGCGGGGTTCGCGTTCACGAGACCTGAGGATCTTCCCTCGGGCTCGAGCCGTCTGGGAGATTACGGCCCAGACTAATTTAAGAAAGAAAGTCGATGTGGGAGGCACGGGACAAGGCAACGAAGACCACAGGGAACCGGGATCCTATGGCTGGGTGGATACGGCCCTTTTGGCTGCGGACGGACTATTGGGAGTCCTTTTGCGCGCGTTGGGCTGCTGGACCATGGCAGCACCGGTCACAGGCGGCAATACGCAACAGAGCAACTCAACCGGAGAAGAATGTGCATACTAGTGGATCCGTATCTTATGCGACCCACAGTCAAAAATTGGTAAGTATTTTATTGTTCGATTCATATATACATATGGATTATTATTGTGAAACTAACTAATTTGTTGAATTTTAAGCATCACGACCTGGAGCGTGCCCCTACTTCCGCGAGTTATTTGACCGGACTCATAAGCGGAAGGGGACGGATGACTATGTTACCGAGAGTACCGCATGATAACTGTAAGTCAAGCTTTAAATTATGAATTCAATTATGATATTAAAGTAATTTGTTTTCAATAATTTAATTTTAAATTATTTTACAGGAGACGTACGACAGGACGATGACGGAGCGCTATACAAGGGCACTCCCCAGCCAGATTTGGATGCGGACACTTGGGTCGAGGCAGCGGGAGTGCCGAGGAAGGGTCGAGTGTACGGCTTGGGGACAGCCTGGAGATACTCATCGAGTGTGTCCTCATATGCCAGTTCGATCGCTCCTCCGGCACACGCGAGTTCATTCTGCGCCGCCCGTCAGTGGTGTAGAGGACATTAGAGGCATCATTCGGAGGAGCTACGTACAGAGCTACAGACGCAGCGGGAAGAGCTACAGACACAGCAGGAAGAGCTACAGGCGCAGCAGGTAGAGATAGAGATACAGCGGGTACAGCTACAGATGCAGTTCAGCGATATGGTACATCAGTTCATGTCAAAATGCAGGAGTACGCCCCACACAGCCAGCAGCTCAGGTCAGTATTAGGATTAATTTCATATACTTATGATTGGGCCGGGCGTCCGACACGACCGGGTGGGTTAAAGTAACGTGTAAAAACTGACGGAATCCAATTGGATTCCCGGATTGGGTTGGGCATTCAAAGGACGGATCTAAAAACACGGCCAGCATATATAAATGGTCAAAACACGCAACCCGGGGGTCCAAAATCCCAAATAGGGATCGGATCGGCGTGCCGTTTTCTCCGACACGACTGGGTGGGTTAAAGTGACGTGTGGGAACTGACGGAATCCAATTGGATCTCCGGATTGGGTTGGGCATTCAAAGACGCATCTAAAAACACCCAAGTATATATAAAAGGTTAAAACACACAAACCGGGGGTCCAAAATCCCAAATAGGGATCGGATCGACGTGCCGTTTTCACCGACACGACCGGGGGGTTAAGTGACATGTAGAAACTGACGGAATCCAATTGGATCCCCGGATTGGGTTGGGTATTCAAAGGACGGATCTAAAAACACGGCCAAACATATATAAATGGTCAAAACACGCAACCCGGGGGTCCAAAATCCCAAATAGGGATCGGATCGGCGTGCCGTTTTTCCTCGCACGACCGGGTGGTTAAAGTGACGTGTGGGAAAACTGATGGAATCCAATTTGGATCTCCGGATTGGGTTGGGCATTCAAAGGACGGATCTAAAAACCCCAAGTATATATAAAAGGTTAAAACACACAACCCGGGGGTCCAAAATCCCAAATAGGGATCGGATCGACGTGCCGTTTTCTCCGACACGACCGGGTGGGTTAAAGTGACGTGTAGAAACTGACGGAATCCAATTTGGATCCCCGGATTGGGTGGGCACATCAAAGGACGGATCAAAAAACACGGCCAAGCATATATAATGGTTCAAAACACGCAACCCGGGGGTCCAAAATCCCAAATAGGGATCGGATCGGCGTGCCGTTTTCTCCGACACAAACGACCAGGTGGGTTAAAGTGACGTTTGGAACTGACGGAATTCAATTTGGATCTCCGGATTGGGTGGGCATTCAAAGGATGGATCTAAAAACACGGCCAAGCATATAAATGGTCAAAACACGCAACCCGGGGGTCCAAAATCCCAAATAGGGATCGGATCGACGTGTCGTTTTCTCCGACACGACCGGGTGGGTTAAAGTGACGTGTGGGAACTGACGGAATCCAATTTGGATCCCGGATTGGGTGGGCATTCAAAGGACGGATCTAAAAAACACTCAAGTATATATATTAAAGGTTAAAACACACAACCCGGGGGTCCAAAATCCCAAATAGGTATCGGACGACGTGCTGTTTTCTCCGACACGACCGGGTGGGTGAAAGTGACGTGTAGAAACTGACGGAATCCAATTTGGATCCCGGATTGGGTTGGGCATTCAAAGGACGGATCTAAAAACACGGCCAAGCATATATAAATGGTCAAAACACGCAACCCGGGGGTCCAAAATCCCAAATAGGGATCGGATCGGCGTGTCGTTTTCTCCGACACGACCGGGTGGGTTAAAGTGACGTGTGGGAACTGACGGAATCCAATTTGGATCTCCGGATTGGGTAGGACGTTCAATTGATGGATCTAAAAACACCCAAGTATATATAAAACGTCAAAACACGCAACCCGGGGTCAAAATCCCAAATAGGGATCGGATCGACGTGCCGTTTTCTCCGACACGACCGGGTGGGTTAAAGTGACGTGTGGGAACTGACGGAATCCAATTTGGATCTCCGGATTGGGTTGGGCATTCAAAGGACGGATCCAAAAACACGGCCAAGCATATATAAAAGGTTAAAACACACACACCCGGGGGTCCAAAATCCCAAATAGGGATCGGATCGACGTGCTGTTTCTCTCGACACGACCGGGTGGGTTAAAGTGACGTGTGGGACTGACGGAATCCATTTGGATCTCCGGAATGGGTTGGGCATTCAATGGACGGATCTAAAAACACCCAAGTATATATAAAAGGTTAAAACACACAACCCGGGGGCCCAAATCCCAATAGGGATCGGATCGACGTGTCGTTTTCTCCGACACGACCGGGTGGGTTAAAGTGACGTGTAGAAACTGACGGAATCCAATTTGGATCCCCGATTGGGTTTGGCATTCAAAGGACGGATCTAAAAACACGGCCAAGCATATATAAATGGTCAAAACACGCAACCCGGGGGTCCAAATCCACCCAATAGGGATCGGATCGGCGTGCCGTTTTCTCCGACACCACCGGTTGGGTTAAAGTGACGTGTGGGAACTGACGGAATCCAATTTGGATCTCCGGATTGGGTAGGACGTTCAATGATGGATCTAAAAACACCCAAGTATATATAAAACGTCAAAATACGCAACCCGTGGTCCAAAATCCCAAATAGGGATCGGATCGACGTGCCGTTTCTCCTCCGACACGACCGGTGGGTTAAGTGACGTGTGGGAACTGACGGAATCCAATTTGGATCTCCGGATTGGGTTGGGCATTCAAGGACGGATCTAAAAACACGGCCAAGCATATATAAAAGGTTAAAACACACAACTCGGGGGTCCAAAATCCAATAGGGATCGGATCGACGTGCCGTTTTCTCCGACACGACCGGTGGGTTAAAGTGACGTGTGGGAACTGACGGAATCCAATTTGGATCTCGGAGGGTTGGGCATTCAAAGGATGGATCTAAAAACACCCAAGTATATATAAAAGGTTAAAACACACAACCCGGGGGTCCCAAATCCCAAATAGGGATCGGATCGACGTGTCGTTTTCCGACACGACCGGTGGGTTAAAGTGACGTGTAGAAACTGACGGAATCCAATTTGGATCCCCGATTGGGTTGGGCATTCAAGGACGGATCTAAAAACACGGCCAAGCATATATAAATGGTCAAAACACGCAACCCGGGGGTCCAAAATCCCAAATAGGGATCGGATCGGCGTGCCGTTTTCTCCGACACAACCGGGTGGGTTAAAGTGACGTGTTGGAACTGACGGAATCCAATTTGGATCTCCAGATTGGGTAGGACGTTCAATGACGGATCTGAAAAACACCCAAGTATATATAAAGCGTCAAAACACACAACCCGGGGGTCAAAATCCCAAATAGTGATCGGATCGATGTGCCGTTTTCTCCGACACGACCGGTGGGTGAAAGTGACGTGTAGAAACTGACGGAATCCAATTTGGATCCCCGGATTGGGTTGGGCATTCAAAGGACGGATCTAAAAACACGTCCAAGCATATATAAATGGTCAAAACACGCAACCCGGGGTTCCAAAATCCCAAATAGGGATCGGATCGGCGTGCCGTTTTCTCCGACACGAACGGGTGGGTTAAAGTGACGTGTGGGAACTGACGGAATCCAATTTGGATCTCCGGATTGGGTGGGCATTCAAAGTAAAACACGGCCAAGCATATATAAAAGGTTAAAACACACAACCCGGGGGTCCAAAATCCCAAATAGGGATCGGATCGACGTGCCGTTTTCTCCGACACGACCGGGTGGGTTAAAGTGACGTGTGGGAAGTGACGGAATCCAATTTGGATCTCCGGATTGGGTTGGGCATTCAAAGGACGGATCTAAAAACACCTAAGTATATATAAAAGGTTAAAACACACAACCGGGGTTCCAAAATCCCAAATAGGGATCAGATCGACGTGCCGTTTTCTCGACACGACCGGGTGGGTTAAAGTGGAGTGTAAAACTGACGGAATCAAATTTGGATCCCCGGATTGGGTTGGGCATTCAAAGGACGGATCTAAAAACACGGCCAAGCATATATAAATGGTCAAAACACGCAACCCGGGGGTCCAAAATCCCAAATAGGGATCGGATCGGCGTGCCGTTTTCTCCGACACGCCCGGGGGTTTAAAGTGAGTGTGGGAACTGACGGAATCCAATTTGGATCTCCAGATTGGGGGTAGGACGTTCAATTGACGGATCTGAAAAACACCCAAGTATATATAAGCGTCAAAACACACAACCCGGGGGTCCAAAATCCCAAATAGTGATCGGATCGATGTGCCGTTTTCTCCGACACGAACGGGTGGGTTAAAGTGACGTGTGGGAACTGACGGAATCCAATTTGGATCTCCGGATTGGGTGGGCATTCAAAGTAAAACACGGCCAAGCATATATAAAAGGTTAAAACACACAACCCGGGGGTCCAAAATCCCAAATAGGGATCGGATCGACGTGCCGTTTTCTCCGACACGACCGGTGGGTAAAGTGACGTGTGGGAAGTGACGGAATCCAATTTGGATCTCCGGATTGGGTTGGGCATTCAAAGGACGGATCTAAAAACACCTAAGTATATATAAAAGTTAAAAACACACAACCGGGTTCCAAAATCCCAAATAGGGATCAGATCGACGTGCCGTTTTCTCCGACACGACCGGGTGGGTTAAAGTGACGTGTAGAAACTGACGGAATCAAATTTGGATCCCCGGATTGGTTGGGCATTCAAAGGACGGATCTAAAAACACGGCCAAGCATATATAAATGGTCAAAACACGCAACCCGGGGGTCCAAAATCCCAAATAGGGATCGGATCGGCGTGCCGTTTTCTCCGACACGACCGGGTGGGTTAAAGTGACGTGTGGGAACTGACGGAATCCAATTTGGATCTCCAGATTGGGTAGGACGTTCAATTGACGGATCTGAAAAACACCAAGTATATATAAGCGTCAAAACACAACCCGGGGGTCCAAAATCCCAAATAGTGATCGGATCGATGTGCGTTTTTCCGACACGACCGGGTGGGTGAAAGTGACGTGTAGAAATGACGGAATCCAATTTGGATCCCCGGATTGGGTTGGGCATTCAAAGGACGGATCTAAAAACACGTCCAAGCATATATAAATGGTCAAAACACGCAACCCGGGGTTCCAAAATCCAAATAGGGATCGGATCGGCGTGCCGTTTTCTCCGACACGACCGGGTGGGTTAAAGTGACGTGTGGGAACTGACGGAATCCAATTTGGATCTCCGGATTGGGTTGGGCATTCAAAGTAAAACACGGCCAAGCATATATAAAAGGTTAAAACACACAACCCGGGGGTCCAAAATCCCAAATAGGGATCGGATCGACGTGCCGTTTTCTCCGACACGACCGGGTGGGTTAAAGTGACGTGTGGGAAGTGACGGAATCCAATTTGGATCTCCGGATTGGGTTGGGCATTCAAAGGACGGATCTAAAAAACACCTAAGTATATAAAAAAGGTTAAAACACACAACCCGGGGTTCCAAAATCCCAAATAGGGATCAGATCGACGTGCCGTTTTCTCCGACACGACCGGGTGGGTTAAAGTGACGTGTAGAAACTGACGGAATCAAATTTGGATCCCCGGATTGGGTTGGGCATTCAAAGGACGGATCTAAAAACACGGCCAAGCATATATAAATGGTCAAAACACGCAACCAGGGGGTCCAAAATCCCAAATAGGGATCGGATCTGCGTGCCGTTTTCTCCGACACGACCGGGTGGGTTAAAGTGACGTGTGGGAGCTGACGGAATCCAATTTGGATTTCCGGATTGGGTAGGACGTTCAATTGACGGATCTAAAAACACCCAAGTATATATAAAGCGTCAAAACACACACCCGGGGGTCCAAAATCCCAAATAGGGATCAGATTGACGTGCCGTTTTCTCCGACACGACCGGGGGGGTTAAAGTGACGTGTGGGAACTGACGGAATCCAATTTGGATCTCCGGATGGGTTGGGCATTCAAAGGACGGATCTAAAAAACACCAAGTATATATACAAGGTTAAAACACAAACCCAGGGGTCCAAAATCCCAAATAGGGATCGGATCGACATGCCGTTTTCTCCGACACGACCAGGTGGGTTAAAGTGACGTGTAGAAACTGACGGAATCCAATTTGGATCCCCGGATTGGGTTGGGCATTCAAAGGACGGATGTAAAAACACGGCCAAGCATATATAAATGGTCAAAACACGCAACCCGGGGGTCCAAAATCCCAAATAGGGATCGGATCGGTGTGCCGTTTTCTCCGACACGACCGGGTGGGTTAAAGTGACGTGTGGGAACTGACGGAATCCAATTTGGATCTCCGGATTGGGTAGGACGTCAATTGACGGATCTAAAAACACCCAAGTATATAAAGCGTCAAAACACAACCCGGGGGTCCAAAATCCCAAATAGGGATCGGATCGACGTGCCGTTTTCTCTGACACGCTTGGGTGGGTTAAAGTGACGTGTGGGAACTGACGGAATCCAATTTGGATCTCTGGATTGGGTTGGGCATTCAAAGGACGGATCTAAAAACACCCAAGTATATATAAAAGGTTAAAACACACAACTCGGGGGTCCAAAATCCCAAATTGGGATCGGATCGACGTGCCGTTTTCTCCGACACGACCGGGGGGTTAAAGTGACGTGTAGAAACTGACGGAATCCAATTTGGATCCCTGGATGGGTTGGGCATTCAAAGGACGGATCTAAAAACACCCAAGAAAATGATGGATCTAAAAATAGTGTTGTATTAAGCTTGAGAAATAATCACATGTTTTAAATTTCATTTTTGAAAATACTGTATGTCTTTTATTATTATTAATGTTCTCATTTTAATTTGTTTTAATATAGGATCCAGCTCCAGATGATGACGAGGCAGGGACAGCAGACGATCCAGCAGATCTATGTTGATTTTTGTATTCATTATGCTATATGATTTATATTATTGTATTTTACGATTTTTGTTGATTGTTAGTATTTGTTAAATTTATAAATATTGTAGCAGGTTTGACATTGTAGCAATGTATTTTTATTTGTCTATTTTTTAAAAAAATATATGTGAATTTTCGACGGATTTTCCGACGGCTACTTATCCGTCGGAAAGTATAAATACCGACGGAAAACTACCATCGGTAATACCTTCGGAAAGTACTGACGGATTTTCCGACGGATATCCGTCGGAAAAGATACATTACCGACGGTTAAAGACCGTCGGCAAGTCGGTCGGAAAATACTGACGGCTTTACCGACGGATTAAATCTGTCGGAGGTTTCGACCGAATTCCGACGGATTTTCATCCGTCGGAAATTTCTGACCAAGTATTTTCGACGGAAAGTTTCCGACGAGCTTTGGACGGAAAGCGGTCGGAAGGCTCTTTTGCCGACGGAATACCGACGGATTTTCCGACGGATTCAGTCCGTCGGAAATAGCGCTTTTTCTTGTAGTGTTTGAAACCTTTCATATTGTGTCACCAATATGTCTATCCTGATTTCCTTGACTTTGTCGGTGCCTTCGTATGTGATCCTGAGCTTTTCCCACATTTCCATGGCGGATTTGCAGGACGAAATTCTGTTGAATTCCTTCTTGCTAAGAGCACAACATAGAATGCTCTTGGCTTTGCAGTTTAGGGAGATTTTTTTCTTGTCGTCTTCTGTCCAGTTGTCTCTGTTGTTTAGAACAACTAGATCGCCTTCTTCCACTATGGACCATATTTGAAAATCGAATCCTTGTAGGAAGTATTCCATTCTTGTTTTCCAGTAGGTGTAATCTTCTCCATCGAACATCGGTGGCCTTTTGACTGACTGACCTTCAGAGTTACCTTGGGCTGCCATTTGATATTTTCTCTTCAGATCGTTGGATCTTCTTCTTTTTCGAAGAGACTATCTATGATACCACTTGTTGCCCAGCTAGCAAGCCCGGGGGGGGGGGGGGTGGTGAATGGATTCTTAAAAAAAAATATTGAGTACCTTAAACCTGTTCACAAAACAGTCACACAAAACACACTTTGAT
>CM024763.1:92109432-92185096 GCA_014218235.1 Colocasia esculenta | reverse complement strand
TAATCACGGGATTTGTATCCCCTTTTGAAATTGATTGTGAAAGGTGTAGGTATTAGGAACTGACCGTGATCGCCACCAACGCAGTCGCCTCTTGATATTCAGGTGGAGGACTGACTACCTTGGAAAGGAAGGATGAAGAGGAAGGCGTACCTGATAACGCGACAGAGGAGGCGTCGCGATGCTTTGTTGTGAACGCGACGTAGGCAATGGCGCCTTCCTGATCGCGACACACAGTGGTCGTCGCCTTCTTCTTCAGTGGATGGAGACTTGGGTTCTTCGTCTTCCTGCTCCTCAGCCGGCCGAGGGGCAAGATCCTCACCTTGCTCTGACCTTTAAACACCTGCCAAAGTGTTTTAAACAAACAAAACCCCATTAGAACTCGTGTGTAGAAGATCTATTCAATGGAAAGCATGAAATCATGAACTATTATGGAGGGAACTCACGAGATTGGGGCTTTTAAACCCTGTGGGTGTTAAGATAGGTGTGTGTGTCGTGATCTAATGCTAAACTAGAAAGAAAACGAAGCTATGCATGCATGAAATCAAAGAAATAAAGGGGAGAAGGGAGAAGAATTGTGTAGCCAATGGGAAAACGCCCTGGAGGGCTCTTGCTGATCGTCTGGAGGGAAAACTCTCTTCATGGAAAATGAAGTTCTCTTGCTCAGCAAACCAAAGAATCGGCGTTGCCCGAAAAGATGCAGAGACGAGGTACTTATGGGTGATTATTCCCAACTCGGGTCTGAGAGGAATAATGGGCAAGAGTCCGACTCTGGGCAAGTATGGCTGTGCAAGGGCTATTGGAACTCGGAAAGGGACATGTTAGGAAGGTCTGCTCCGAATTTGAGAAGATTTGGACTTGATTTGGACGTCCAAATGAAGCATTTACCATCAATAGCATAGGTCCAAATTGGCTTCGGATTGAGTTTCCTGTTTGAAGCCCTTAACGCGACGGCCTTGGTGTCGCCTTCTGAATGCGACTGCTCGATATGTCGCCTTCCTCATATGGAAGGCTGACTTGAGTCATTTTGCGATTTTCTGAGGATTAAAAATATGGAATTATGAACGCGACATAGGAGCTGTCGTTTTCAGGAAGGTGACTCAGGGCCTGTAACTTTCTGGTCTTTTCTGCATTTCGGCATGTAATGCGTCCAATCAGCCATGCACAGCCTTCGGGATGAAATATCGGACTTATACTCAGAGAGCTTTTAGTGAAAGAGATTGATTTGACCAGGAAGAGTCCTCCAGGGCGATGAACTAATGGGAATGATGTCATGATCGGAGAAAGCCAGCTTGACAATGATGAGCCACGTGGGGCGTTAATAATACGACAAGGGATTTTGCTCGACTTATGGGTCAGAAATGGGTGTCTACAGATTGCCCCTCCTTGATGCTTGCTTTGCAAGGGAGTGGAGCGGTGATGGAGCGAAAATGGCGTGAAACGGCAATGTAGCGGAATGAGCTGAAAAGCGGGCATCAGGTAAAGAGACACCCATGCTGAACGAATAAGCAGCGAGAATTATCTGCTCTACTTCGAACATGGCTGGGAACAAAGTGCGAGGATGGTTCCTATTTGGGGACGATGAAAATCAAAAGAAAAGAATGATCAGCCTCCTGATTCAAGAGGTACCCTGGCTATCTTTAGCGTGCAGGTTTCGTTCATTAGGGGATAGGTGCTGCCCGGCGGGTCGATTCGACTCTGGCCTTCGAGCGGGTCACGACTAATGAGTAGATCGGGGATAAGGAAATGACTGTTATAATGAATGGGGATGAGAGGAATCCTGCATAGGGACCATCACTGGTAAACTAGACTGAGCACAAGCTCGAGGAAAACTTTCAAATTGGAATGGAATTCTTGTCTGGAAATGAGGATCTGGTTGGGACATCATTGAGAAGCTGACTTTGACGAATCATGATTCGTGAAGCTCAAAATCCCTACATGATGCATGCTGGCTAAAGAAAAAGGAAATCATAAAACGAATGCAAAGAAAGAGAGAAAATAACAAGTATTCAAGGATAATATTGCTAGACAATATAAGCAAGGGACAAGACACTTCGCATCCCGACGTGCGATATAATCCATCGTCCCCGAGTCATATCACCCAACGGCCTATCCAACGATTAGCAGCGTGCACTTAGATCATCCTCGTTTTTGATGAAGGGGAACTCAGATCCTGGAACACACGGGAACCAGCCGGTCCTTGAGCTGATATAATAGTGTAGATATCATATAGTAATGCGAAGGGATTAGGGTTAGAGATATTTACCTGACTTACCTGACGGACGTCTTTTGATTTTCTGAATTTTCTAGATTTTTATGGATTTTCCTACATTTTCTGATTTTTATGGGTTTTCAATAATCAAAACAATAAATAGACATGATACAATGCACCAAACAATGACATCAAAGCATATGTGCAAATATCCTGAACAGTCACAGAAGAATAAGCAAGACAGCACGGACTGGTCAGAAGGGACATAGAGCTTGTCGTGGCCCTTGACTGAATAAGGCGACACAAGGCCTGTCGCCACCTTGAAGGCGACAGGTCGATATGTCGCTTTCTCAGTTTTCTCAGCCCGAGCTCAAAAGTCTTCAGCATATGATTTGGTTTTGACTCTCACTTGGACTCCTATTGCTCTCCACTCAAGGTTCTACTCCTAATGGGTCTCCCCTACCCTTTCCTAGCAGGAATAGGAGTATCATGACTCTATAAATAAGGGG
Source organism: Colocasia esculenta (assembly GCA_014218235.1). NCBI lineage: Eukaryota > Viridiplantae > Streptophyta > Magnoliopsida > Alismatales > Araceae > Colocasia > Colocasia esculenta. Next base: position 92,182,378 of record CM024763.1, on the reverse strand, counting down.
ATGAGAGGCCAAATTCGGAGCTCTCACCTCTCTCTTCTTTTCTTCAAGTCTTGCAAGCTCTCATGGCCATGAAGAGAGCTCCTCTTGATCCCATGGGTGGGGAGGCGGTCTACGAAGGTCCGAAGCGTGCTCGGGCGACCTTTGAAGCTCTCATGAGGATTACAGACGTTCCCAACCACTTGAGCTGGAGCGAGGAAGTGAGAGAGGTAAGTTTTTGGTGTTTTCAATTTCCATGATTTTATGCTCCGAATTTCATCATTAATTTTTGTGTTCTTGTTCTTCCTCTTTTCTCTCTTTTTCTTTTCTTCCCTAGCTCTCCCCGGCTCTCGCCGCTACTCTAAGCTCACTTGGATTGCCCCGATGATCAAAGCCTTACCCATGTATGTCATTAGGTTCTTGAGAGAGTGGGGTTTGGGTGGGGTTTTGATAGCGGCTCACAACTACCCAAAATTTCCTTTGATTGGCATAGTATCACGGCCTTGATAGAATTGTGGCACCCACAAACCCATACTTTCATCTTCCCAAATTTGAGGCGACCGTCCTTCTAGAGGAGGTCGAGGCCTTCCTTGCTCTTCCCAAGACCAACCCGGGGACGAGCAAAACATAAGCTACACGGTTAAGCCCATTAACCCGAAGTTTATCCTAGGGGAATTCATGACCGATCCGGGGGATGTCTACACCATAATTAGCCCACAATTCATACATCTAGTGCCATTGTCTAAGTGGGTCATATCCAAGTGCAAGGACAAGAGCGTGGACCACCGGGAGATCGCAAAGGCCGTGGCCATATGCTTATGTGGGGTGGTGCTCTTCCCGTCCGGGGATCACCTCATAGACTATGCTAGCCTTAGCGCAATTAGTGGGGTATGTGAGGACTTTCACTCTCTCACGCCGTCTTGGCGTATCTTTACTCGGGTCTTACTTCGGCTTCCACGGAGGTTTCCTTTATGGCTCTATGATCCTTCTAGAGTGTTGTTGGGTGTGAGGATTAAATTCAAACCGGTAGACAACCCCACCACCGACAGTCGGATCTTCGGGTGCCATCCTTTGAACTTTATTGGCGGCGCAGCCAAATTCTCCGACAAGGTTTTATGCAGGACGGCGGACAAGAAGACAAGGAGTGCATGGCGCCTTTACTTCAGCACCCTACCAGTGGAGCACTTTGCTTTGGGCATAGCGGCACTTCGCAGAGCGGAGATCCGGCTACCACTCGGACGCGGCTTGGACTTGCAGCTGATAGGGAATATGGCGACCGTGCTCTACAACCCGCAGCGGTGCTACCTACAGATCGGAAGCCGAGGATGAGAGTGCTTCCGCCATCACACTTGCCTCCCATGAGAAGCGACGCTTAGGGAACCCGGAGGATGAGCAGGCTGTGCGGAGAGCGCTGGGCCTTGTGGAGGGCGTGCGCTACCCATGCACTCCCGCCGAGACTTGACGAGGACTGGGAAACGTACCAGGCGTACCTCATGGAGCATGAGAAGATTCGGCCACTAAGGGACCGTGAGCTAGAGAGATAGACTTGATTGCACTTTTTGATGCTTTGATGGGACTTGGGTGTGGCTTGATGTAATAGGAGATTGATGCTTGATGTAAGGGGAGTGAGACATGTTATTGATGTAAGCATTGGATTTATTGCAATGAGCATTGATTTTTTGGAGGCTAAAAGCACTGGTTTAAGAAGGCGACGCTAGATCTGTCGCTACCAAGAAGGCGACAGGTCAACGGTCGCGACCCAAAAAGTGAAGGCGACATGAGCATCGTCGCCACCTGAGTAGAAGGCGACACAGACCTTGTCGCGTCACAGGCCCCGGGGCAGTTTGAATTCGGGCCGAGCGCCCTTCTTCCTCTTTCCTCTTTTTGAATCCTTCTTCCTTCCTTCTTTCCCTCTATCCGGCGATTCCGGCGATCCTCTTCCCGGCCTCCCTCTCTCCGGTGAACTTCTCCGGCGAGCTCTCTCTCTCTCTCTCATCTCCTTCTCTCTCTCTCCTATCTACCTCTCTCTCCTATCTCCCTCTCTCCCCCCTCGGTGACCGTCGATGGAGGGTGGCGAGAGGCCAAGGCGGCGATGGCGGGGGGAGCGACGGAAGAAGTCCATCCGGCACCGGCAACCGGGTGAGGGGACCTCGACGGCGGTCCCGGAGGCTTCTCCGGTCGCGCCGATGGAGGAGGATGTCGCCGCGATGATGCCGGGTGAGGACGATCCCGTTGGACCCAAGAAGGTAGGGTCTCAAGCCCTAAACCCTATGTGTGTGGATGAGAGGGGATGTAGGGCCTTTTGGCCCATGGTGAACGACCAGAAAATGGATTCTTGCCGTTTCCGCCAGTCTGTGAACGCGACAGGGTGGGTGTCGCATTACCAGACAGGTCGCGATGCCCTAAGCATTGCGTTCAGAAGGCGACAGCCTGCTTGTCGCCTTCACAGGGGGAAGGCGACTCCTCTGATGTCGCCTTCTAAAGGCAACAATATACCCGTCGCTACCTTAACAGAGTGCTGTTCTACTGATCCCTCGCTGATCCTTGTGTTTTCTGTGATTGTTTTGCAGAGCGAGCTACGGTCCCGGCTGGGGTGGTCCGTTGTCCGGGCGATCTATCAGGGGTTGCCAGATTTCCAGAGGACCTGGCTAGAGGAGATGGGGTTCGGCCCCTTTCTGAGATTGGATGAGTTGACGCCGGACGTGGCGCTCATCCAGGCATTGAAGGAGCGATGGGACCCGAAGTGCCACGCGTTCCTCCTCACGTGGGGTCACATGATCCCCACACTGGAGGACGTGGCACGGATCACCGGCCTGAGGGTAGATGGCCAGGCGGTGACCGGGGTGATTTATACCAGCTATCAGGAGATGGTGGAGAGGCTTCTGGGGTTAGTGGTGACGCGGGAGAGATCCTCCCTGGCTGAGGATGAGGTTGCAGGCAGGCCTCGGGGTGGCAGACGCGCGCCACCAGACTGGAGAGGGCCAGGCGGAGTACATGGCCCGGTTGACAGCGGATGCCAGAGCAGCACTGGCGGAGGAGGAGGGAGCGGCAGCGGACCACGACTTGAGGCGCTTCCTGATCCTCGTGATCGGAAGTTGATCTTGGGTACGCGAGGAGACCCGGTGAGCTGTCGGTGTCTGCCTCTACTAGAGGACCTGACCCAGGTGGGGAGCTATGCGTGGGGTGCGGCCCTTCTGGCCCACCTTTTTGACAGCCTGGGCACCTCTAGTAGGGAGACAGGGGTGGCTGGGTTCTTCCCACTGTTACAGGTATGCTTCTCACCTTTACCCTTTACTGCTTTTCCTGCTTGTCTTAATTAACTGTGGTACTGACTTGTACTTTTGCAGGTGTGGGCTTACTGCCACCTCCCTTCCCTGGGTCGGGGGGTGCCAAGGCGACGCGGCGCTGTACCTCTCCTACAGCGCTGGCAGTTTTGCCGCGACGAGCGGTCCCTGCGGCGACAGGTGACGCTCATCCATGACGCATTGGACACCGTCCCCTTTGGACATGTGAGTACTTCTAGCCTTAACCTTTTCCTTTACTTTGCTTATTTGTCAATTGACTGACGGTCTTTACTTGTGGCGTGCAGGTACAGTGGACTCCCTACGTCGGGGAGGACGACGCCACCCAGCCGTGGGTGGAGCGGGGCTGTCCCTACTTCGGTAGGGACATTTGGCTTCATTTCTTCAACACAGTGGTCCTGCTCCACCACCGGCTAGTGGCGCGGACACTGGGACTTCCACCAGGCTGTGGTGGAGTTCCCGACCCGACAGAGGTCATGGAGAGGCCAGGCCGGAGTTTCCACGGGATCCAGCAGGTCACGGACTGGACAGTTCGGGTCCGAGAGCAGCTGGACGACTGGGAGCGGCGGGGCAAGGAGGTGGTCTCTGAGGCTGCCAGCGACGAGGACTACTTCCAGGCCTATGCCCGGAAGTACGGGGCCCAGGTGTACAAGGGGTCCCGATGACCGTACGTATTTTACTGCTTTCAGTCTCTTTGAGTTCTTAGTTGATTATGTGACTGACTTGGCTTGTGATTGCAGCTTGACCCCGAGGGGCGGATCTCCTCGCTCGAGGGCATCCTCCATTCCACCATCCACCAGCGAGACGACCTCCAGGCGGTGGTGGATCAGCTGGTAAGTACTCTGCACCCTACCCTTCTGCTTCTAACTATGTTGACTGACCGTTGATGTTTTCTTTTGCAGCGGGCAGAGCTGGACCGTGCGCAGCAGATGGTGGAGGGGCTTCCTCCTCCCGAGAGGATCCCGGCACTCCGTCTTGGAGGGCCAGCTAGCGACGGCGGCCCCGAGCGGAGGACGCCCTCGCCCAGCTGCGGGAGTGGGTAAGTTACTTTTTAGATGCCCCTATTTTGCTTCTTCTTCGTGATTTCTGACAAGATTTTCTGATATTACAGAGCAGGAGCTGAGGACCGCCCTGGCGCGGACGACCACGCTGGAGGCGGAGATGGCGGAGCTACGCCTGCGCCCCGAGGCAGCGGAGGTAGCGCGGTGGCGCCAGGAGGCAGAGGCGGCGGCCGCTGGCAGCAGGAGGTGGCGGAGGCGACGCGCTGGCGCCAGGAGGCGGAGGAGGCGGCACGACTGTGCGCCGAGGCTGGGGACCTCCGCACCCAGCTGGGGGAGGAGAGGCATCGCGGCGACATGCTGCGATTCGAGATGAGGGGTCTGGAGAGGGCCCTGGCCTTGGTCGGGCGCAGCCGGTCAACGACCAGCCGGAGCGGTATCTCGAGCGGGTCCGTTGGGCACTACCTGACAGGTTCCTCCGGACGGCGGAGGAACGAGGAGGAGGAGTGACGAGGGTAGGGGAGAGTGGTTGAGGGTTTGTACTTTTTTGCTCCTTTCTTTTTGTACATGGTATGAATGGAATGGAGCTTTTGTGTTTTTATGGTTTGCGACTGAGTGAGAGTGACAAGTGAGATGAGTGCCGCTTTCTTTTCCGTCCTGCACACTTAGACCACGAAACAAGTCAGATCTGTTCTTAGGCTTAGCCCCTTGCCTTAAAATGCGACGAGTGAGCGATCTTGATAATTCGTCAAGGGGCTAAGCCTTATTAAATAGGCAAAATGCGAATAAACAAATGAAATGCATGTATGCAAACGGCTTGGAATCATTTAATGTTTTGAGATTTTTGGAATATTTGATTTTTAGGGTTTTGGAATATTTGATTTTTTTTGAGTTTTGGAATATTTGATTTTTTTGGAGTTTTGGAATATTTGATTTTTGGGGTTTTGGAAATATCTGATTTTTTTGGAGTTTTGGAATATTTGATTTTTTTGGGGTTTTGGAAATATATGATTTTTTGGGGTTTTGGAAATATCTGATTTTTTGGGGTTTTTGAAATTGATTTTTGGTGTTTTTTTTAGCGCATAAAGTCGGCGTTGGCCCTTCCTAAAATAAGACCGCGAGACGGAAGGTACTTGCATCTTCGAGCCACAATACTTAACCGATTCGAGTCGCTGGTTAGAATCTTGATCACCTCCGGTTCTCGCCATAGGGCTTTCTAAGTTAGGACGTGCGTAAGGGTGGAAATGCCTCGGAAAACCTACCCTTGGTTGATGTGTGACTAATTAAGCCCCACCCAAGAGGTGACATCCTTATAGGGAGAAACGGAAGATTATTTGAGGAAAGTCTTGTGTGGGTATAGGGATGTTGGGTTCGGCTTCTTCCTACAGCATACCATTCATAGATTGGGTCTGTTGTGGAGGGACTTTATGGTCTTTTGCTATGGACTTGCCTTGCTTTGGGGCATGCGTACGACCGGGCTCATTAGTGTCCCGCGGGGACTTTGCCACTCTTTGTTATGCCCCTATTGTATTATGGATTCTCTTTTCTTTTCGTTTCTTTGCTTCTTTGCCCTTTTGTTATTTTGATCGTCCCTATTTGAGACTTCCTCTCGTCGGGGTATGCTGCAGGTTGACGACCTCACCCTTACGACCCTTTTGCCCCTACACTTCGACCGATTAGGAGAGAATGACCGATGCATCGCTAGAGTAGAACCCTCATAGTTGCAGCATCTACCGAGTGTAGTTATCCGAGCTTGCCGTGTGCGTGTGTGTTAATCCTTACTTAGAGCAGCCCTTGGCGATTAGAGAGGTATCTTAGACTCCCAACATGGGGCTACTCCCCGATCTAGGTGTTGTGGCCTCACACCTATAGGCCTAAGGATAGAAACGTTTGAGGTACAGCCCGTTCCACGGATGTGATAACTCGACGCCCTCAGCATTGATTAAGCGATATGCATTTCCAGGGTAGACCTCCCTCACAACGTACGGACCCTCCCAGTTGGGTTGCAGCTTGGACCTAGGACCTCTGGGTTTGACAAAGGTGCGTTTCAAGACCATATCACCTTCTTGGAATTTTCGTTCAATTACCTTCTTTTGAAAAGACCTTGAGATTCGCCTTTGGTAGGAAAGCACATGGTCGGCTGCCATAAGCCGCCTTTCATCTAAGAGTTCCAATTGGACTAGTAACGCCTCTCGACGTTCATCAAGATTAAGTTCCTTGTCTAATTGGACTCTCAGCGAAGGATTAGGATCTCATATGGAACTACCGCCTCCATCCCGTAGGTGAGAGCGTACGGAGTTTGTCCCGTGGGAGTGCGGACGGAGGTGCGGTAGGCCCATAGAGCCTCTATTATCTTCTCTGGCCAGTCGGCGAATTTATGCGACTCACAGGTTTTCTTTAGGATTTTAAGAAGGGTTTTGTTAGTTGCTTCAGCTTGGCCATTGCCTTGTGGGTAATACGGTGATGAATGATGCAGCGTGATGTTGTATTTCTTACAGAGGTCCTGGAGCTCTTGTGCGATGAATTGCGGCCCATTGTCCGTGACGATGCTGCTTGGCACTCCAAACCGCGAGGATGTTTTCTCATGATGAAGCGGCACACCGTGGATGCTTTGATTTCTGTGAAGGCTTCAGCTTCCGCCCACTTGGTGTAATACTCAGTCGCAGTTAGGATAATGACTTTTGTTTGGTTTGAGCATTAGAATCACCAAGAGGGCCGACAATGTCGAAAGCCCACATGGAGAATGGCCATGGTGTGGAGAGTGGGTGTAGTGAGGAGGAAGGGGCATGGATCTTATCGGCATGGAGCTGACACTTGACACACCTACGGACGTAGATGGTACAGTCTTCCTCTAGGGTTGGCCAGTAATAGCCCTGACTAATGATTTTCTTTGCTAGCATCTGACTGTTGACGTGCCCTCCACATTCACTAGCATGGGCCCCTTCCACCACCTTCCACTTGTCATCGGTAAGGCACCTTAAAGGACTCCATTAAGGGCTCGCCTGTACAAACTTCTCCGACAACTGTGTACCTTAAGACGGCTCTTCTGATGGCCTTGCGGTCTTCTCCACTTGCCCTTCAGGATATGTTCTATCCCTGCAGTACTGCTCTATCTCAAAGTACCATGGCAGTTCCTCTTCATTCAGATCTCCTCGAGCTCCGTTAACATGACTTGGTGCGCTCCTCTTTTCCTAGCCCTCTCTTCTAAGGTTGCCCTAAGGTCGCTAACCAAGGGTCTTGGTAGATGGGACATCGAGACGCTGGACGATGATTGTCTCAGTCCGGCAACTTAGAGGGAAGGATAGGGATGAGGCTAGTGACGCCAGAGATCGGCCAGGATGTTTTGGGAACGAAGAGTGTGGATATAGATAAGCTTACGGAACTGCCTTGCCACAACGTGACCAGGTCTTGATATGGCTTGAGCTTTGGGTCACGAGTGCGGTAAGTTGAGAGCACCTGCCGCAGGACGAGCTGAGAGTCTCCTATAATTCTGAGGTGTGATGCCCCCAGCAGATAAGCATGCTTGAGACCAGCAAGGAGAGCCTCATACTCTGACATATTGTTGGTAGCGGGGAAGGTGAGTTGATACGCAAAGGGGATGGTAATACCTTCCGGGGTAAGCAGCACGGCTCCAATGCCCCGTCCCTGAGAGATGAGTGCACCATCAAAATGAAGGGACTAGAAGGGTCTTTGATTATGACTGAGAGTTCCTCATCGGGGATTCCTCTCGGAGGGAGTCGCTGTGAAGGTGGGAGATGGGCTAGATGCTCAGCGATGGCATACCCCTTGACGGCCTTTTGGACCATAAAGGATATGTCAACTGGGAGAGGAAACTCTGCCAGCGTGCCAGCCGATCAGAAGGACGGGCTTTTCAAGAAGATATCGGAGTGGATCCATCCTTGAGATCAGCTTGACCTCGTGGGCTAGGAAGTAGTGCTTGAGCTTTTGGACTACCCACACGAGTGCGGCACAAGTTTTGTCCGCGGTGGTGAGCTTGGATTCAGCGGGGTTGAAGAGCCTAGAGAGGTAGTATGCTGCCCTTTCTTTCCCAGATTCGTCATTTGTGCCAGGACAGCTCCTAGGGAGTCCTCAATGACTGAGAGATACAGGATTAGCGTTCCCAGGTACAGGAGGCTGTAAGACGGGGGATTCATGAGATAACTTTTCTTTTCAGCTCATCGAAGGCTGCTTGGCATTTGTCATTCCATTCAATTTTGCCCCTCCTTTCAAGAGATCATAAATGGCGACATCTTTGCGAATGCTGGGAAATAAACTTCTGATGAATTGCAAACGCCCCAATTAGCCCTCTTAATTGTGCGATGTTCTTGAGAGGCGGCATTTCTGCTATTGCCTTGCCTTGTTGGATCGATCTCAATACCCCACTTACTGACTATGAAACCTAACAGCTTTCCTGAAGAGACCCCGAACACCATTTTTTCGGATTCATTCTCAGCTGATACTCTCAGACCTCTGCAACACCTTGGCTAGGATTTCGGGGTGTTCTCTCCTGGTTCTATTCTTTGTTGGGTGAATGTCAACTCATATCATTTCCTCCTATTTTGATGATGACAAGAAGTGTTCTTAAAGCAATTCAATTGGAACATGTCAAAAGCATCATACCTGAAAGTCATGCTCAAAAAGTATTTTTCAAACCACATTTATCATTTATGGTAATGATAAATCATTTAACTAATGATATATGTGTTTATTTTTCAGGTACAACTTTTTATATGCAAAAGAGTGTCGACACACCCATCATGGTGTCGACACATCAACACAGACTCAAAGAGAAATTGTGCAAAATGTCAAGAGTGTGTCGACACATGTCAAGATGTGTCGACACGAGTGGCAGTTTTCCAAAGATCAAGGGTACCCAGGTCGACACACTCCCAGAGCAGGTCGACACTAGACCCAGTTCCCAGAACAGCCAGTTTGAGGAATTTGGACAACAGGTCGACACACTCAAGAGCAGGTCGACACGGGACCTTCCTCCCAGAACAGGTTTTTCTATCTTTGGGACAGTGTGTCGACACAACCACCAGGGCAGGTCGACACACTACGGAAACTTTTCATCTTAAAAGTTGATGGCTGCCACGTGTCCTTCTAGGGCGATCAGAATCTTCCTAGGAAAGCGTGCCCTTGTACCCCAAAGGGTATCTTTGGAATCCTAAGGGTATAAAAGGTTCTTTTCGGGCCTGTTTTCAAGTGTGAGAAGAAACCAACTCTCTCAGAGCCTCCAAGAAGCTCCTGGCGGCCAGAAGAGCTCGTGTCTCCTCCTCTGCTCTCCAATTGCTTCTAGAAGACCAATTCCACACCAATTCAAGGTGTGGGAATTGGAATTTGAGCCCTGAAGATTCCCTCTGAAGCATTCCAAGGAGGCAGATTTCTGTAGAAGACTTTGTTGGTGAAGAATTCGAGGAAGATCCACTTTTCAAATTGCAGAGCATCGTTTGGACTTCAAGCTTCACATGCTTCTTCCCATTCAAGCCTCTACAAGGAGTACACTGAAGAACGAAGACCTTTCAATTCAACTTAATTTCTCTCTCTGTTCTTCTGAGATATCTTTTGGATTATGCAAGTACTTCTGCATAACTCTCTTAGAGTTCTCAAATTTCGACTAGATCTGTTGCTAGAGATCAGTCTTAAGTTGGTGTCTAGCAAGTCTTGTGTGAGCCTTGTGCTCAGGTTGTTGTGAGCCGTGTGTGCTCAGTGTTGAGTTGTCAAACTCAAGTGTGGGTTGAGCAGTCTTGCTCAGTTGTTCTAGAGTAGTCTTGCTCTAGAAGTGGTGTGAGTTGTAAGCTCTTCAGTGTTGGAGTTGTCAGGCTCCAGTGGGTGTGTTACCCAGTTGTGTTAGTGAATCCTCACGGTTTTGAGGGGTGGATGTAGGAATCACATGGTGATTTCCGAACCACCTAAAAATCCTTGTGCATTTGTTTTCTGTGGTTTGACTGATTCATCCGCTAGATGCTTGCATAGGATTCGTTTTTAATTCACTTAATCAACTGATTCACATCTAAGTTTTTCAACTCACTCCAATCTAATCATCAGTAGCTTTTCACTGATAACATTGCCTCTGATTCAAATAGTTTTTAAAAATTATTTAAGCTTCCGCAAAAGTGGCTAAGATCTATTCATCCCCCCCCCCTCTAGATCTTTTCCACACATTTATTTCGATCCTTCAATTGGTATCAGAGCGGGTTTACATCGATCTGATTTGAACTGACATCTTTTGTTTCTGAGTATTGAGTGTTTGTTTGTCTGTTTGTCTGTTGTTTGTTTGCTTGCTTGCTCAACTACTTCTCTTTGCATTTACTTAAGTGTCATGGACTCAAAGGGTTTCATAGCTGAGGGCCATTCCATAAATAGGCCACCATTCTTTAATGGTTTGGGACTATTCTTATTGGAAGAACAGAATGCAAGTATTCTTAAGGGCCCAGATATGAGATCTGGAAAGTAGTTGAGGCTGGTCCCTATGAAACCAGGGTGAGGAAGAAACCTGGACGAGGGAACAAATTAGGAGAGCTACATTGAATTACAGTGCCATGAACATGATTCAATGTGCTGTCCATCCCAAGGAGTATTCGAGAATCTCTATGTGTAAATCTGCCAAAGAGATGTGGGATAAACTCGAACTACTCTATGAGGGAACATCTCAGGTCAAGGAGACCAAGGCAAATATCTTAGTTTCAGAATATGAACTTTTCATGATGAAATCTAATGAATCTATTTCTGAAATGTTTGCCAGATTTATGGTGATTGTCAATGGACTCAAGGCTTTGGGTAAGGAGTATACTGATGCAGATTTGGTAAGAAAAATTTTGCGTTCACTTTCTTCAATTTGGCATACCAAGGCCACTGTTATTGAAGATTCAAAAGATTTATCCAAATGTCTTTGGATGAATTGATTGGATCTTTAATGACGTATGAAATAAACTTAAGAAGAAATGAAGATCTTATCATTAAGACCAAGCCTATGGCACTCAAAGCCTCTTCAAGCAACAAAGATAAAAATCAGGATAAAACAAGTTCTGAAGAATCTGAGTCAAATGAGGATGAGATTGCCCTCATGACCAGACAATTCAGGAAATTCTTGAAATATAGGAAAGGGAAAATGACTGGGAAAAAGAAATTTCCCCAGGTAGAGAATATTTCCTCTTCCAATTTCAATAAGAATCATAAACCTGATGAGAATGTTATCTGTTACAGGTGCAACAAGCCAGGACACATGAAGGGAGAGTGTCCTGAGAACAAAAAGGAAAAGCACAAAAGATTCCAGAAATACAAGAAGCCCAAGGCCATGGTAGCCACTTGGTCTGATGAAGACACAAGTGAGGAAGAAGAAGAGAAGAAGTCCTCAGCTCAGAGAGTGAGGAAGTTTGCTTCATGGCCACAGCACAGATGGAAAGGTAAATACTTCCTTTGAAGATTATAGTGTTGAAGATTGGCAGGATGTGTATGCTGAATTGGTAGAAAGATACTCTGAAATGAGAAAAGAAAACAACACATCAAAAGAAAATTGAAAATCTTTACCATAACCAATCTTCAAACAATAGAACCTGTGAACTGGAATCTGAAGTAACAGAATTGCTTGAAGAAAAGAAAATTTACTGAACCAAATTGATGATTTAAAGCTTGCCTCTCAGAAGGCCTCCCAAGACTTCAGAATTTAAATGAAAAGCTGGAAATTGAAAAACAAGAAAAACAACAGAAAATTGAAGAAATTGAAATTCTTAAAACCAGCTAAAGGAAAAGGAGGAGGTTATCCAAACCTTCACAAAAGGCCAAGATAACCTAGAGGCATTGCTAGGATCCAACAAGACAACCACATCTCATGGATTGGGATTCAACAAAAAGAAATCAACAAAAGATAAATCTGGTGAGAAAAAGGGAAAAGCACCATTAATCACTTTGTTAAAGGTCCCAATCTGAAAACACTGAAATCCAACAAACAGCAAACAAAACCCCAAACAAAAACCCAACAAAACTCAAAACAAATCAAAAATTCAAAAACAAAAGAAGACTGTCAGGTCGACACAGTCCCCTGACAGGTCGACCTGTTCAACACCAAAAACCATAATCAACTCAACTAAAAATTCAAATAAAATCTGAGAAATAAGAAAAAGGGAAAGAAATGATCCATGAAAAACCTTGGACCTCCAAGACAGCTCCTCAAGAAAATGGATTAATCCTTGGAACCAATGGTATGAAATCCCTGTTGGTATTATCCTCAATACCCTTATCCAAATTTCTGGATGTACCAACACAATCCATGGATTCCACCTCCTTCTATGAACTCAAATTTTCAAATGAAAAAAACTCCCCTCCTACCAAAAACAAAGATCTTGGTGCTTTCATTCCTAAAAGAAAGAACAAACAGAAAATGCTGAAAACACCAAAGTAACAAAACAAAAATCTAAAACAAATCAAATTTGGGTGAGAAAGGATTTGCTGTCTTTGTTAAATCATTCTGATGGTCCCAACTCTGTTTGGGTACCAAAATCTTCTCTCCACTGATCTTGTTGCAGGGAAGTCGTGCACCCAACACAAATGTATGGTTTCTTGACAGTGGGTGTTCACGACATATGACTGGAGATAGAGCCAAATTCTCATTCCTGCTTGAAAAGGAGGGAGGGTCAGTCACCTTTGGAGGTAAAATAAAGGAAAGATCATTGGATCTGGTAAGGTTGGTCAAACTTCTTCAAACTCTGTAGATAATGTCTTGTTAGTTGATGGACTTGATTATAATTTGCTCAGTATCAGCCAACTATGTGACAAAGGTCACAAAGTTGTGTTTGAATCTGATTTTTGCAAGATAATAGATTCATCAACTGATAAAATCAAATTCTTTGGAAAAAGAGAAAACAATGTCTACATGATCAACCTTAATAAAATTTTCTGAAAATCTTTGTTTTGTTGCAAATAAAGATGAAATTGCATGGACTTGGCACAAAAGACTTGGCCATGCAAGCTTCAGAACAATGAATAAGTTGTTAAGATTGAATTTGGTTAAAGGTCTTCCTGAATCCTTTTCTAGTGTTGAAGGTCAAATTTGTGGATCTGTGCTAAAGGAAAACAAACTAGAAAATCCTTTAAAGTCTTCAATGATGTACTCACATCTAAGCCACTAGAACTTCTTCACATGGACCTCTTTGGGCCAACAAGAGTTCTAAGCTTGAGTGGCAAAAGATATGGATTTGTAATCATTGATGACTTTACTAGATTTACCTGGGTTATTTTTCTATCTCACAAAAGTGATGCATGCCTTGAATTCAGGAACTTTTGTACCACTGTCTTAACCACTTATCCATATAAATCAAAACATCTTAACTGATCATGGGGGTGAATTTGAAAACACATCCTTTTCTGATTTTTGTGCTGAATTTCAGATATTCCACAAGTTTTCTTCACCAAGAACTCCAGAACAAAATGGAGTTGTGGAAAGAAAGAACAGAACTCTTGTGGAAATGGCTAGAACCATGCTTCTTGAGAGTAACTTGCCCAATCCTTCTGGGCTGAAGCTGTGAACACAGCAAACCACATACTCAATAGAGCATTGGTCAGACCAAAAATCAAGAAAACCCCCTATGAATTATTGAAAAACAAAAAGCCAACTGTTTCCTATTTAAAGTCTTTGGTGCAAATGCTATGTACACAATAATAACAAAGAAAACCTTGACAAGTTTGATGCTAAGAGTCAGGAAGCTATCTTCCTTGGCTATTCTGAAGTGTCAAGGGCCTTCAAAGTGTACATAATGAAAACCAAATCTGTTGAAGAATCTCCACATGTTATTTTTGATGAAATTCCTTTTCCACTAATGATTCTAAATCTTGCAGGGAAAAACAAGACAATGAAGAGGATGACCTCATTGTGGATTCTTCACCAACCGTTGAGGAGAGTAATAACATGATGAAGAAACCTGAACAACAACTCACAATCTCCAAATGGTTCAGGTAATACTGATTCAGAAGTGGGTACTTCTCAACAGGTAATTTCTGAACCTCGATTTCTAAGAGATCACCCATTAGACAGTGTAGTTGGCAATCTAAATGATAGAGTTAGGACCAGATCATCCTTTTTGCAAAACATTGAAGAGACTCACTAGCTCTAATTTCCCAATTGAACCCAAGTCAATTGATGAAGCCTTATCCAGTTCTGATTGGATTAATGCTATGCATGATGAACTTCATCAATTTGAAAGAAATCAAGTGTGGGAATTAGTGCCTAGACCTAGTGACCAAACAGTGATTGGCACTAGATGGGTTTTCAGAAATAAATTGAATGAAGCTGGTCAAGTAATAAGAAACAAAGCTAGCTAGTTGCAAAGGGTATGCAAGAATTTTGGAATTGACTTTGAAGAATCTTATGCCCCTGTAGCTAGACTAGAAGCTGGAGAATTTTCCTGCTTTGCTCCTCCATGAAATTCAAAGTCTTTCAAATGGATGTTAAAAGTGCATTTCTAAATGGATATATAAGAAAATGTGTTTGTTGAACAACCTCCTGGATTTGATAATGAAAAATATCCTAACCATGTTTTCAAGCTTAATAAGGCACTCTATGGTCTTAAACAAGCTCCAAGAGCTTGGTATGATCGTTTGAGTTCCTTTTTACTTGAAAAAGGATATTCTAGAGGTAATGTTGATCAAACTTGTTCACAAAAACAGTAAAAAATCAAATAATTGTGTCCAAATTTATGTTGATGACATAATTTTGGCTCCACCAATAAAGGCCTTTGCACTGAATTTTCAAATCAAATGAATGAATTTGAAATGAGCTTAATGGGAGATTTAACATTCTTTTGGGATTGCAGGTTAACCAAACGAATGAAGGAATCTTCATCAGTCAAACCAAATATGTCAAGGAGCTACTGAAAAGGTTTGACTATCAGAACCTTAAACATTCAAGCACACCCATTGCAATAAATGCTAAGCTAGAAGAAGACCCATCTGGTAAGTCAGTAGATCCAAAGACCTACAGAGGTATGATTGGCTCTCTGCTCTACCTTACTACTTCTAGACCTGACATTCAGTTTTGTGTGTGCTTATGTGCTAGATTCCAATCAAATCCTAAAGAAAGTCATATGCTTGCTGTGAAAAGATTTTTAAATATCTTGTTGGAACATGTGACTTAGGAATTTGGTATCCTGCTGGTTGCAAGTTAGAATTGTTTGCCTATTGTGATGCTGATTATGCTGGGTGTAAGTTAGATAGAAAATACAAGTGGCTTGTGTGTATTTCTAGGTGGGTGCCTTATTTCTTGGGCTTCTAAGAAGCAACATTCAGTGCTCTGTCAACACAGCAAGGCTGAATATGTTGCAGCAGGTAGATGTGGAACTCAGATTCTCTGGGTGAAACATCAACTTCTTGATTATAACCAAGATTTAGGGTGTGTACCCATCCTATGTGATAAACAAGTGCAATCAATCTTTCTAAAACCCCATTCAGCATTCTAGAACAAAACACATTGAATTAGGCATCATTTCTTGAGAGATGAGGTTGCAAAGAAATCTTTTGAACTCCATTTTATTGAAACTGAAAAACAAATTGCAGACATATTCACAAAACCCCTTCCTGAAAATAGATTCTCATCTTTAAGGAGAGAACTTGGTCTTTGTAAATGTCCATTCTTCTGATCTCTCTTAAGTTTGGGTTGAGTGCTATGCATTGTCTAAGGGGAGTTCTTTGTATTTCATAACTCCTTGCTTCCTCAAGCTACATTGCTCATATCTCTCTCTTTTTCAATTCCATTTCCCTTTTTACAATAAATCCTTCACTTCTGATTGTGTTGAAACTTCTTGGTATCAAATAGTGATTTGGAGAAGGACAGTTATGCTTGTCTAGACACTTTCACTATGCGTGAGAACATATCTCCGCCAAGTACTAAGAAGTCTATATGCAATAGTTGAGGGGGAGCTTTTATTGTTCCAAAGAAATTCTTTTCTGATTTCAAAACTTGCACAGTTTAAACTTCCACTTCTTTTTGCTAATGAATTCTCCAACTCTTATTGTATTGAAATCTCTTGGTATATCAAATGGTGACTTGGAGAAGGACAAGTTATGCTTGTCTGGACACTTTCACTATGCGAGAGTATGTGTCTCCGCCAAGTACCAAGAATGGATATACAGTTGTTGAGGGGGATCTTTGTTGACCAAAGAAAATTTCCTTCTGATTTCAAACTGCATATCTTTATTATGATGACAAATGGTTGAAATCATCATCTCAGGGGGAGCTAGAAAATTCACAAGTCACCTTTTTGCAAATTTCAAAACCCTTCTTGCATTTCATCAATTCCTTGCATGATGTCCTCATTCTAAAGTCTAGAGTCTCAAAATGAACCTTGAGTGATACATTATATTTTTTACTAATCAACTTTCCACTATGTCTCTCAATCCACAGAACTTCAGATCTCTTCCTAAACTAAATAACAACTTGTGTATTGAACTTAAAACATTTCCTTGTTTGCAACTGATGACTGGATGTATTTGAATTCTATCTCACAAACTCTCCAAAATCTTATAAATCCAACAGAGCAATGGCATTTGTGCTGAGAAACTGCACACCTTCACAATGAATGAAGTGCTATGTATGTCATGAGGCATTATTGTTAACTCTGTTCAAAGGGGATCCAAATTGAAAATAACCTCAAAATTCAAGCATTATGTGCTATGCTTTTTGATGATGACTGAGTAACTGGAAATATTGGCGTCTAAAAACGTATATTTTCATGTCAAAAGGTCATCATTTACCCCTTTGAGACTTGACAATGACTAAATCTTGAGTATCCAGGGACTATGGTGTGTAAAAAGCACTAGTACTTGAGTGAAAGAGATTTACATCATTTGATAGTTTGTTAAAAGAACAAAATATGAAAATTATTGGAGATTTGTTTAGAAAGAATCATCTTCCTCCTTCATCAAGTTGTTCTTTAAGTTTGTGTTTTACTTTCAACACAACTGTGTTTAGTCTAGATGATATCTTTAATTCTTGAAAATGAGAAACATGGTAGATTTTGGTTGATTGTTAGATACATTATATCCCTCAATTTATCATTTTGTTGATTCAAGTCTTGGAATGCTAATATCCTGTTGGAAATTGTGTGAAATACTTGAACTGTAATGAATTTTTGCAAAATACAACAAATGAATTTTTAGGCCTCTTAAAAATCCTTGAAATGATAATTCCTCTCATTATTTATCATTATAAAGATGTCCCCAAATTCTCAAAAATTTCCTCTCAAAAATTCAATTTCTCTCAAAGGCTGTGTCGACACAATCCTCTCTCGTGTCGACACACAACCCAGTCAGGTCGACACACCCTTCCTCATGTGTCACACTGCCTTCTTGCCAGAACCTTTTCAACCTTTCGGGTTCACCTTAAACCCTTGTTGTTCCTGCGGGCAGTGTACCACTGCATCCCTTTTTGGGCATCAGGTCGACCCGACGGCCAACCCTCACATTTCCGGCAAGAAATTTTCACCACCTCTCTCTCTCTCTAATCCCCCTTCAATCACTTCTCCAATCTTCCATCTCCTCTCTGAAATTCCACTCCTTCCTTGCACCATGGTCCGCAAGTTGGTCCCCGCCGTGGCGCAAGGTCTCAGGCTTCTTCAAGGCGGTTCCGGCACAGGTTCCAGTTGAACAGATGGAAAGAAGACCAAGCGAAGAAATGATCCTGCAGAGCTTCCAGGATCCTCTTCTGCACCTCTCAGAGCTTCAAAGAGAGGTAGGACCTCCACTACTGGCAGAGGTAGACAAGTTTCAAACCCTAGACTAGACATTTCGGGCGATTCCTCTGACCATCCTGAGGAATCATCTACCTCCTCCTCTACTGAGTCTCAAGAGGATTCCCTCAGAATCCGTGAGTGCTGCCAAGCTGATTTTGAAGCCAAGAATTCTAGACCTTACAGACACCCATTAGCAGACTCTCTCCCCGAAATTCAAACCTACTTTTCCTTCCAATCTTGGATACCCTTTATATCTGAATTTCAAGTCTGCTATCCAAGGTTAGTTAGAGAGTTCTACAAAACCTCACCTGCACAGAAGAAGGTTTTAAATCCAAAGTCAGGGGATAGAGATAGACATGCCAACTGACGTAGCAGCCTCCATTTTCAAAGTGCCAGATGAAGGGGCTGACTACCATGAATTTGAATTTGACTTACATGAAGCCTACTCAATCTTGACAGGCCATCCTGCAGATCCATCAGATCCAAACAAACCTATGTGACAAGGTTTAATGCCAACTCATTTCCACCTGTATTAAGGGTAATTCACCACATCTTGACAACCATAGTTACCCCTCAAGGTGGTGGGAGGGATAGATTGACAGATATCCAGAGATTCATACTCTATTGCATGGTCAAAGATATCAAGGTCAACCTTCATGTGATTCTTTATCAAATCATTTCTGAAACTACAAGAGCAGACCTCAAAGATCACTTCCTTATGGAGCACATCTGACCTCAGTGTTCAAGCACTTTGGTGTGCCATTGGAAAATGAAAATCCCAATCCATTCCCAAGTCAAACATCTACACATTCAAGAATATCCAGAAGTTCATGGGATTTAGATTGAGGGAAATCAAATAAAAGAGGACCAGCTGTGGTTGAGGCTCCTCCAGTTCAAGAGGAACAGCCTCAAGATCAAGGGAACAGCCCCAACCTCAGGAGGATCAGCCTCAGGCTCAAGGGGATCAGCCCCAGTACAAGAGGAACAGCCTCCAGCTGAAGGGGACCAGCCCCTAAGTCAAGAGGATCAGCCTCCTATGCATGAGGATCAGCTCCTAATGAAAATGTCAGTCCTTTTCATGATCCTCTCTCACCTCAGCTTCCTCATTTTTCTCTCCACAACCCTCATTCCAACCATCCACATCTTCTGGTGGGCCTCCTGTTCCACCAGAATTGATATCTTTCCTCAATGACAAATTTGAATCCTTCAACTCCTCACTTCAATCCATGTCCACATCTTTTGAGCTACGGATTCAAAGACTGGAAAATACAGTTTCTGCCAAATTTATTGAACAGAAAGCAGCTTCAGATTATGCAGCTCAAAGGTTCAATAGGTTGATTGGCAACATTGGCAGATGCCTCTATAGCTAAAGAGCATCAGACAAGTTGGAGAAGTTATGAAGGGAATATTGGCAAATTCCCAAGCAGATGTCTTCAACACCAACCAAACATTGCATGAGATTTCCAGCACCAGATTGTCATTTGCTCATTTTGTGGATGATTTGGAAAGTATGAGAATTTCAATGAGCACATAGACAAGCATCACAGACTTGACCAAGGAGTTCAAAATCATGCAAAGACCTGGTTGTCAGCTGGCTCATCAAGTTCTCAACTTGCTTCAGATGAATTGAAAAGAACTCAGAGCACCTTGATAGAACATGCTGATAGAATGGAGCATTATCTTCACACTCGGCTGACAACTATCCATGAACAGATAAAGTCAAGCATGAAGTCAATGGACAAAGATTGTCAGATATTGAGATGCTTCTAGCTCCAATTCCTCCTCCTCCTCCATCTTCTACCTAATGTACATCTTTTTTTGATAATGTCAAAGGGGGAGAAGAATGAATGAAATGTAATGATCTTTTGAATGAAATGAATGAAATGAAATGGTTGTTTGGCTTCAATACAAATTTTTGTCTTTGTGTGTGAATACTTGTTCATTGTTGACTTGTGTGCACAAACTTCTAATTTCAAGTAACATTGTATCTCACAAAAATATCATCAATTGTTACTGAACAATATCAAAAGGACATTGACAAGTATGAACAAAAAGGAAAACAAAAACTCAAACATTAAAATTGCTTAAAAAATCACACTTCATCAAAACCACATTCAAATATGGATTTAATGTTGCCATCATCAAAAGGGGAGATTGTTGGGTTGAATGCCTAATTCATATCATTTCCCTCCTATTTTGATGATGACAAGAAGTGTTCTTAAAGCAATTTAATTGGAACATGTCAAAAACATCATACCTGAAAGTCATGCTCAAAAAGTATTTTTCAAACACATTTATCATTTATGGTAATGATAAATCATTTAACTAATGATATATGTGTTTATTTTTCAGGTACAAACTTTTTATGCAAAGATGTGTCGACACACCCATCAATGGTGTCGACACATCAACACAGACTCAAGAGAAATTGTGCAAAAATGTCAAGAGTGTGTCGACACATGTCAAGAGTGTGTCGACACGAGTGGCAGTTTTCCAGAGATCAGGGTACCCAGGTCGACACACTCCCAGAGCAGGTCGACACTAGACCCAGTTCCCAGAACAGCCAGTTTGAGGAATTGGACAGCAGGTCGACACACTCAAGAGCAGGTCGACACGGGACCTTCCTCCCAGAACAGGTTTTTCTATCTTTGGGACAGTGTGTCGACACAACCACCAGGGCAGGTCGACACACTACGGAAACTTTTCATCTTAAAGTTGATGGCTGCCACGTGTCCTTCTAGGGCGATCAGAATCTTCCTAGAAAGCGTGCCCTTGTACCCCAAAAGGGTATCTTTGGAATCCTAAGGGTATAAAGGTTCTTTTCGGCCTGTTTTCAAGTGTGAGAAGAACCAACTCTCTCAGAGCCTCCAGAAGCTCCTGGCGGCCAGAAGAGCTCGTGTCTCCTTCCTCTGCTCTCCAATTGCTTCTAGAACCAATTCCCACCATTCAAGGTGTGGGAATTGGAATTTGATCCCTGAAGATTCCTCTGAAGCATTCCAAGGAGGCAGATCTGTAGAAGACTTTGTTGGTGAAGAATTCGAGGAAGATCCAACTTCTCAGATTGCAGAGCATCGTTTTGGACTTCAAGCTTCACAGCTTCTTCCCAATTCAAGCCTACAAGGGAGTACACTGAAGAACGAAGACTTTCAATTCACTTAATTTTCTCTCTGTTCTTCTGAGATATCTCTTGAGATTATGCAAGTACTTCTGCATAATCTCTTTAGAGTTCTCAAATTTGACTAGATCTGTTGCTAGAGGATCTCAGTCTTAAGTTGGTGTCTAGCAGTCTATGTGTGAGCCTTGTGCTCAGGTTGTTGTGAGCCGTTGTGCTCAGTGTTGAGTTGTCAAACTCAAGTGTGGGTTGAGCAGTCTTGCTCAGTTGTTCTAGAGTAGTCTTGCTCTAGAAGTGGTGTGAGTTGTAAGCTCTTCAGTGTTGGAGTTGTCAGGCTCCAGTGGGTGTGTTACCCAGTTGTGTTAGTGAATCCTCACGGGTTGTGAGGGGTGGATGTAGGAATCACATGGGTGATTTCCGAACCACCTAAAAATCCTTGTGCATTTGTTTTCTGTGGTTTGACTGATTCATCCGCTAGATGCTTGCATAGGATTCGTTTTAATTCACTTAATCAACTTGATTCACATCTAAGTTTTTCAACTCACTCCAATCTAATCAGATCAGTAGCTTTTCACTGATAACATTGCCTCTGATTCTAAATAGTTTTAAAAATATTTTAAGCTTCCGCAAAAGTGGCTAAGATCTATTCATCCCCCCCCCTTCTAGATCTTTTCCACACATTTATTTCGATCCTTCAATTGACTTCACAAGATGTCATCCCGTATACCTCTACATAAACGTGCATCATATCGTGGAAGATGGCCATCATCGCCTCTGATAAGTAGTCGCCGACATTCCTTTAATCCCACGGCAATGACTACATAGCAGTATGTTCTCCAGGCTGGTGAAGGATGTTTTCCTCTTGATCTTTAGGAGATAGACGGATTTTGGTTATATCCTGAATACCCATCCTGATGAGGGGTCTCATACCCAGCAGTGTTATCGATAGCAACATCAAGATAGGAAGCAGGAAGTCGTCCTTTGGACATGCCTTTTCAATCCCTGAAGTCGATACAGATTCTGACTTGCGTCTTCTTCATGACAGGGACTATATTGGCCACCCGTTCGGATAAAGCCTACCCTGAATGACTCTAGCCTTATGAGTTTAATCTACTTCGTCCTTCATCTTCACATGCTTTGAGTGGGTGGAACCTTCGGAGTTTCTACTTGATTCCTTTTCCCCTTCTTTCAGTACCATCGTGCTCCCTAGTGAGGGGAAGGCCGGGCATGTCCTCGTAAGACTAGGCGAATGTATCCTTGTACTCCTCAGGATTTGCACTAGTTCCTCTTCTTCATCAGGAAGAGATTTGCTGAGATAGATCTTCTTATGTTCCAAGGTTGACTTCCTTAGTAGATTCATCCACTGCCGTTGTAGGCTCGTCGAACCTCCTTACTCCACTGGCATATTTTTCGGCAGCGTCATCTACTTCGCTATCCTCTTCATCGACTAGGTCCTCATCATTCATTATTTCGTAGACACCAAACCCTCGTCTATGAACACCCATCCTGCTCAAACACCTCTTCGAACAC
Source organism: Colocasia esculenta (assembly GCA_014218235.1). Taxonomy (NCBI): domain Eukaryota; kingdom Viridiplantae; phylum Streptophyta; class Magnoliopsida; order Alismatales; family Araceae; genus Colocasia; species Colocasia esculenta. The sequence goes on along the minus strand of CM024763.1, from coordinate 92,159,739 downwards.
CAGCGCTTCTCTCGTGAACTCCTCTATCAATAGCAGCGCTTGACACCGCCGAGCTAGCTCTTGAAGATATCTCCGGGGAATAGCTTTTCCCCTGCTTCCTAGGACGGTGCTTGGAACTGGCGGATGGCGGGCTGACCTGACTCTCTATCCTAGGCATATCTACTCTAGACTCACCTACCCTAGACTCTCCTAAACTAGACGACTCTACAGGACTGGGGAGGACATGGTGTCCTCGAAGAGAATGGCTCCTAATGAAGGAGCAGGAGAGGGACCCTCAGTCGAGGGGTGCCCCTGATCAGCAGAGTGCAGGACGTATGCCGGCTCCTCGACCTCAACATGCATTTGAAAGTGGATGTTTTTTTTTGGAGATCGGAGGAGAGCATGCAATAGGAGAGGGTGACCTCGTGGTCACCTAGATCAGCTTGAAGGGCGGAGAGGACAGCCGGTGGGAGCTGGGGGTGAGGAGGCTGTGTGCCGCCGTGAGGAGCTGAGGAGTTAGCTGGATCAGCAAAGGAAGAGAGGATGGACCAGACTGGGAAGGAGGGAATCCAGGAGGGATGGTGTATGGCTAGGCAGGTGCCTCTCCAGAGTTCATCAACAGTTTTCCCTTCCTCGTAGGGGATGTCCGGCTCTCCTACGTCTGAGGCATCGCTTATGAGCTGCCTTTTGGATGTGATAGCAACGGTGGATCTAGCAATTCTTCCGCACTGGCGGCCAAGTTCTCTCCTCTTCCCAGAACAGTCGACTGAAGGCGATGGTGATGTCTTCTATGTCGAACCATCTATACCACTCAGCCTCTGGGTCTCCGGTCTTTCTCCTCCTGGTTGGACGGAGGCTTCTAGGGCTCTATAAGTCAGCAACGGGGCCATGTGCCGAGAGAAGTTCCGGCCATGAACCTCATGCTGTGAGAGTTCTACCTCGACTACCACGGTGTTGTATCCAGGTTGGGTAGGCCCCCTGATAAAGTGACACCAGAGTGTCCAGGTGAGCGGCTCTCGGTCGGCCTTAAGAGTGGATGTGCTGGATGACCATGGTTTGGATTTCTCCCTGTACCCTAAGCCCCATCGGCTTTTCATGATGATGTCGGGGATGGGTTTGACTATACCTTGTAGCTCTGCCCCTAGGCCCTTGCCTTCTTCATACCCCAACTTCATCATAATTTGCCACCCCTTTGTGCTTAGTGGCTCTTTTCTCTTGACCGCATTGACCTGGGCTAGGTTGACCTCTCGCTGGGACTGGAACGTGTAGCTCCAGGGGTAGTTGACGTCTAGCACCGAGACGATGGATTTGTTGGCTGGCCACACAGCTGGGAGGTGGGTATCGTGGAGGGCATCTACGGAGTGGGTGGTGGCTATGCTCTTGACCTTGATGATTCTCCCTTGGAACGGGAACTTCAGGCATTGGTGTGCGGTAGACGGCACAGCTCCTAGTGACTCTAACCATGGGCGCCCTAAAATAGCCTTGAACATGGGATCGATATCTAGGACGTAGAAGTCCACTGTGACGGTGAGGGGTCCCAGTTCGGCTTGCACAGTCACCATGCCGTGGCAGGATCTTCTAGAATTGTCATATGCGGCAATGGTGGTGGGCGTCGGCCTCAGCATACCTTCTGACAGGTCACAAGCTCTTAGCGTACTCAGCGGGCAGACATTTATGGATGCCCCCGTATCGACCAGTGCCGCTCCCGCTGCTATATGATTGATGACTAAAGTGACACATAGGGGGAGCCTCCTGGCTTCTGGGGGTGCTAATTTGCTTTCTGCAAACGTGATTGCCGGCCCGCGAGTCACCATGGCCAGGGCACTAGGTAGCTTGTCTGCCATCATGTCTTCATTCACAACCACCCTCTGTAGGAAATTTCTCAGGGCTTCCTGGTGTTCTTTAGACTTCTTTATCAGCTCCAGAATGGAGATCTTGCTGGCACGTGGTCCAGGTGCTTGAGGATGTCATAGTGGGTTCCGGGCAGTGGCTCAATCACCCTCATCTTGTGCTTGTTGCTGAGTTTGCTGTTGTGTGGCGGCTGCAGGACCTGCTGGGGGTTTGTGGACGTGGTGTGGTGGAGATAGGTGGGTATGGGCGGCGAAAGACTCGCCCGCTCCATAGGGTGGTCGGATTGGTGGGTGGCTGTCTAGCGGAGGATAATGTTGCGGCGGAGGGTTGGTCCGGCCCAGGTGGTTGTAGGATGATGGGTGAGGGAGTGGATATGATAGGGGGTAGAGGGATGGAGACAGGTGGAGCGAAAGGTAGATGATGGGTGGATTAGCGACTGGCGCATATGCTGATCTGGCGGGCAGTATGACGGCGTTGGCCATGGAAACTACAGAGGGACTGACTGGGGAGCCGTGTAGCTGGTTGTATTGTTTGGGATTGGATAGGATACTGGTTAATGGCCATCATCTGCTGAACATCCAGCTCATCATCGTACGTCCAGTTTGCTTGCGGAGGAGGGTGGTGGACGATGGGGTTTACCTGGGCAGTTTGCTGTGGTGGTAGTGGGTTCGGAGCTGGTGGATGGTTAGGTAAGGGGTTGTGGACGATCCTGAGGTCCTACAGTGGCTGCTGATGTTGCTGCTATTGTTGTTGTGGAGGGGGTGGTTGGCGCTGCTGCCTTTGCTGTTGTTGTTGTCTCTGCCTTTCTTTGATGTCTCCGATCACCTGCCGGAGGGCTGTCCAATCTATCATTTTCTGCTCATGCAAGTCATACACCAAGTCCTTGAATGTGAAGCACTGATCGATGGTATGATCAGGCTGCCTGTGGAAACACAGTATCAGGTTTGATCCACACTTGGGTTCAGAGGTCTCTCAGGGGAGCCTAATGGCGTCTGTGGAGAGCAAGGCCAAGATATGTCGGAGAGTGTCTCCGGCAATGGTGGATAGTGAGCTCTCCTAGGGCCCATGGGACGCCTTTGTTGAGAGCCATCAGGAGGTGGTACTTGGTTGTATTGGGCACTGCTGCTGCCCTTGTGGCGGATTGGTAAGGTTCTGACCCTGGGCATTGTATTGGCGGTTTTGGCTCTGGCCGGTCGGGTTGAACGCTTTTACTTGCTCGTTCACTTGGACGCCTTCGGTGACAGGCCCCTGAGGCTTCCTTTTGAAACGAGACTTCTGGGGTTCAAACATGGAATGGATGGGAGAATCTTTGAGCTGGGTCTGGATGAACTGGGCCCGTCTGTAGAGCTGATGCATATTGGAGATGTCGTTCATAGCCAAAATGTTGCGGTAGGCAGGTGTGGCATTGGCGATGATGATCTTTACCTTCTCCCCCTCTGGAAGGTACCCTCGAAACTCTGGTGGCCATTTTCCTCCACCTATCGGCGTATGCTGAGAATCCTCATCCGGCTTCATCTTTTCAGCCATGAGATCCATGAGGAATATTCAGGCCCGACCCTGTCTTGGAATTGTTCGAGGAACTTGGCCTTCACGACAGCGAAGTCCTCAGCGTCCTCAGGTAGCAGGAGTAGAACCAATCAAGAGCATGCCCATCCAGCGACCACGAAAGAGATATGCCATGAGACGTGGTCATGCTGGTAGGGAGCGGATTCATAGATGAAATCTTTGATATGAGTGTAGGGATTGCCTAGCCTTGTACTTGCGGTACTTTGGCAGCTCGGATGGAGAGGGGACCCATAGGCCATTGAAATTTGGCATATGCACATCGTGGTGCTGCCTAGGGTCGACTTGCTTACGGAGCTCTTGGAGCTCCTTCTTGATGGACGCCCACTCGGACATCATGTCCGGTGCGGCGGATGGCTGAGCGTAGATGACGAGGCATGAGAGGTGGGCCTGGCGCATGGCTCAGGATGATGAGGGGAGTAACATGGCTGGTATGGTGAGACCGCGGCCTCGACTCACGGGGAATATAGTGCTCAGACTCAAATGGCGTAAATCGGATGGTCCGCGGTCGGATAGGGGTGTTGTCGGCTCGTCCCATGGTGACGTGGGGGCCTGATGTAGCTGCTGCAGGGCGTGACGCGCTCGCTCTGGGTGAGGGTGAGGAAGTGGCCTTTCCTTTGAGGGCCGTCATGAGGGTCTAGATTTGGGACTGATCAAGCTGAGGAATTAGGTGCAAGAGCTGAGCGGCTTGATCGTCCGATTGAGGAGGTGGGTGTTCCGAGATGGGCTGCCCTCGTCACGACGGCGACCCTCAGAGGTATGGACGGTAGCGACCCAAGGTGGTGTTACCTCGTCAAAGAGATCATGGGGTGGGACTCTTCGTAATCCCGGAATTCTGGAGGGCAGTGTCGGGATTCTCACTATTGTAGATCGGGTTCAAGAAAGACTCCATGTTTGGAAAGTGGGTGGAGAGAGATGGGGAGAACCTTTCCAGACTTGAGAGAGACAACCTAACCTAGACAAACTCTTAGTTTCCTAAACAAACAATCCTATGCAGACAAAAGGAAAGAGAAAACGTCTCACCCAAAGCAAGCAGTTGGCAATGATGATGGTTGCTTTTAATTGATTAGAATTTGCCTTTTAGTGATTTTGACTTTAGCAAGTTCTCTCCAAGTGAGGAAGGGTTTCCTAAATGGGAGAAGGCTTCCAACTTCGGGTAGGACTAGGATTCTCTCTACCTTTCCAAATGAATCTAGACTCGATCCTAGGTGGCGACGGGTACAACCAGCCCGGCGACCGTGTGGGAATCCACGGTCAGCGGGGACTTATAGAGGCCCTCGACGAGTGCTCTAGTCAGACACAAGGAATATGTGGCCGAGAGAGCGAGCGTCGCCGAGGAGGAAACTTACACTACGAATATGGAAAGATGTATGCAAATCCTATGTGCACCGGAGTGCATGTAAGATTCTAACCTATTACTAACACAACAAGAATTAGGGCTAATTGTTCTCAGAGAGGAAAGGCGACAAGGAAGATGTCGCTACCAAGATAGCGACAATCACCCTGTCGCGTTGCTTCTAGCAGTGGACAGAGGGCAATTAAGTCCTAATTATGCATGAAAAGTCAAACAACCCTATAAAATACAAGAGTGGCAATCTCTCAAGAGCATGGAAAAGAGCATGGCATGATGAAATCTGAACGGAGTATGTGAAAGCAAACCCAAAATTGCAAGGAAACTCAATGAAACCAGAGTACTAACCTGATTGCGACAATGACCCAGTCGCCTCCTTTAACGCGACGCAACGCTCGTCGTGTTCCTCCCAGACTTCAGCAGACTTTAAGTAATGGAAAAAGTGTATGGGTAGAACACATACCTGATGGCGACGCTGATGCTGTCGTTTTCTTACAAAACATCGCCTTTCTTACAGCACGCTGCACACAACCGGACAAGACAGAGGCTTTGTACTAACCTGATTGCGACGTGCAATGTGTCACTACTCGGATTGCGACGCCTTTGTTGTCACCTTCTCACCCAGAACCGCAGAGCACTATGAAAACTCAGAGGAAGAGAACAAACAAGGAAAACTAACAAACAACACACCTGTTAGAGGATAGGGACAGCAGGCAAAGGAAGAACAAGCGTGATGGGCACAAGTGGTCCCACCCCTTTTGAAATTGATTGTGAAAGTGTAGGGATTAAGAACTGACCGTGATCGCCACCAACGCAGTCGCCTCTTGATGTTCAGGTGGAGGACTGACTACCTTGGAAAGGAAGGATGAAGAGGAAAGCGTACCTGATAACGCGACAGAGTGGGCGTCGCGATGCTTTGTTGTGAACGCGACGTAGGCACTGGCGCCTTCCTGATCGCGACACAGTGGTCGTCGCCTTCTTCTTCAGTGGATGGAGACTTGGGTTCTTCATCTTCCTGCTCCTCAGCCGGCTGAGGGGCAAGAGCCTCACCTGGCTCTGACCTTTAAACACCTGCCAAAGTGGTTTAAACAAATAAAACACCCATTAGAACTCATGTGTAGAAGATCTATTCAATGAAAAGCATGAAATCATGAACTAATATGGAGGGAACTCACGAGATTGGGGCTTTTAACCCCTGTGGGTGTTAAGAATAGGTGTGTGTGTCGTGATCTAATGCTAAACTAGAAAGAAAACGGAGCTATTCATGCATGAAATCAAAGAAATAAAGGGAAGAAGGAAGAAGAATTGTGTAGCCGATGGGAAAACGCCCTGGAGGGCTCTTGCTGATCATCTGGAGGGAAAACTCTCTTCGTGGAAGATGGAGCTCTCTTGCTCAGCAAACCAAAGAATCCGGCCTTGCCCAAAAAGATGCAGAGACGAGGTACTTATGGGTGATTATTCCCAACTCGGGTCTGAGAGGAATAAGGGCAAGAGTCCGACTCTGGGAAAGTATGGCTGTGTAAGGGCTATTGGAACTTGGAAAGGAACATGTTAGGAAGGTCTGCTCCGAATTGAGAGGATTTGGACTTGATTTGGTCGTCCAAATGAAGCAATTACCATCAATAGCATGGGTCCAAATTGACTTCGGATTGAGTTTCCTGTTTAAGGCCCTTAACGCGACGGCCTGGGTGTCGCATTCTGAACGCGACTGCTCGATATGTCGCCTTCCTCATATGGAAGGCTGACTTGAGTCATTTTGCTATTTTCTGAGGATTTAAAATATGGAGTTATGATCGCGACATAGGAGCTGTCGTCTTCAGGAAGGCGACCTAGGGCCTGTCGCCTTCTGGTCTTTTCTGCATTTCGGCATGTAATGCGTCCAATCAGCCATGCACAGCCTTCGGGATGAAACATCGGACTTATACTTAGAGAGCTTTTTAGTGAAAGAGATTGATTTGACTAGGAAGAGTCCTCTAGGGCGATGAACTAATGGGAATGATGTCATGAGCGGAGAAAGCCAGCTTGACGGTGGTGAGCCAACGTGGGGCGTCAATGATACGACAAGGGATTTTGCTCGACTTATGGGTCAGAAATAGGTGTCTACACATAGTAGTTGAGTGCAGCAACCCCCAGCAGCAACATATTCAGCTTCAGTTGTTGACAAGGCCACATAGTTCTGCTTTCTTGAGGACCAGGAGATCAAACACCCTGCAAGAAACTGACCGGAACCACTGGTGCTATTTCTATCAACTTTGCATCCAACATAATCAACATCAGTATAACCAATTAAACTCATCTTACATGATTTTGGATACCATAGTAAATCACACGTATGTGCTAATATCTAAAAATCCTTTTGACCAAAATTAAATGGGATTTTTTGGGTTCTGCTTGGTACGTAGCACACGTAAATACACTAAATAAAATGTCTGGTCTAGTAGTCGTTAAGTGTAACGACCTGACCTCCCGGACCCCCGCCAGGGACCCCGAAGGTCGCGCCTCCACCCACGGATCCGAAGACCCGGAAGAGTTAGAATTTAGTCCAGTGAGATAAGTAATGAATTCAAATAACTATAACCAGAAAGTTCGTACATTAATAAAGAATTATGTACAACATGTCCCAAATAAAAGTATAGGTATAGAAAGAAAGGTGCACTCCTTAAGGGGCATACTCCGAGGACTTGCAAAAAGGCAACTCTCTACTCACTTCTGTACAAAGCTCACCCGCTCGCAACTCAAACTGCTGGCAACGCACATCGTACAAACCGCCACCACGACCGTCTGGAAATAAACTCCTGTGACAGCGAGTCCCTACCTGAAGAGAGTAGGGGGGTGAGCCTAGCGAACAAGGCTCAGTAGGGATAACCAGTCTCTTACCAGCCAGAGCAGCAGGAACTCCAACAAAAGTGGAAGCAAACTACTCTAAAAAGCAGTAAAGTGGGAAACACCTACTGTAGAGTACTACAAAGCAGCGGAACAGAGTACGCCATGACCCACAACCAGGGTTGGGCCAGACACGACTCCCACAAAACCAGCGGAGTCAGAAAACACAATGCGAAAGCAACCCTCAGCACGCATCCGCCGACACAAAGAAGCTCACAGAACACCAGAGCAGCCACATGAGACCCGAGTCTCACGACACAAGCACCACATCCCAGACCTCCACGAGGTAGGGAAGGAACAACCAGGTGTCACCACGAGAGACACCGAGCAACCATGTGAGAAGGAACGTCTCACCACAGGCACGGCCACCTCAGATCTCCACAAGGTCGAGGGCCCACAAGCAGAACCACTCTAGACCTCAGACACTCCATGAGGTCAGGGAACTACACCCTATAGTGCCACCACGGATGGCACCAAGGAACAGTTTACAAAACCAGTGGTCAGGTATCTGCACAAGACACCTCAAGAGATCACGCAACACTGAAACCGCTAGCATGGTCCACGAGGCCAACCAACCAAGCCCACGACACTAGACATGACTAGGCTACAACCACCGTGCAGGCTAGGGCGATGAGACTCACTTAGAAACAACGTGAGAAACTCCATCATAGCAAGAACAACCAAGCCACCACCATAGGCAGCTAAGAGGAGGACACTACATCCACACCTCCAACTCGCCAACCGCTGACTCCTACCTACAACCTCCCCGATAGAGTGAGGCTAGTGAGCCACAGCAGAGAACAACTAACAACCACCATAGCCTGGCCGAGCTGCGGCCCCATGCCTACCCTCCCTACGTGGGTCTGGAACCAATGCAGAGCGAGGCAGTGAGAAGGACTAGCTGGTCGCTCTGGTAAAAATGCCTCAACCACCTCGGAGACACAGACACAGCTAAGGAGCTCACAAGTGACTCTACGCCACTGTCCCCACTGTTTTCCCCTATGCTACATATCCGCCACACTAGGCTGTCGACTCGAGCACGCTCGTAGCCTGGAGAACTCCCTCAACAGGCTCCTGAGGATGGGGGTCCTAGGTAACGGTAGCAACCTGTCACATGGACAAGCCCTCAAGTGCCTAGCACCGGCGAAAGAGAACTGGCGGGGCAACCACCACAGAAACCGGCATAGCTGGCTTGTAACCAAGACAAGCCCAGCAAGTATAGGCTCACACGGCACACCACCCGGAAACCCCCCAGGAGGACCGTCAGCCAACGCCGACACACACACGGCACGGCCCAAGAAACTGGAACACCACCAGACAGAACAACAACCATCGCTCTTCTAATAATTGATTGACAGTCAGACAATCGATTATTAGACAGACGCGAGCCTCCTAGCGCCACTTCTAGGACACGGCCACGAAGGTGTAACCTTCGGTCACTGAACGCAGTGAGCCAACTTGCTGCGTTCCCTACCAGAAGGTCCTAAGGGCACACCTGGCCTAGAGCACATGCTGACACGCCAACCGAGGCCATGGAAACACCCGAGGCAAGCCTGGTACTGTCGCGCCCTCCTAGCCCATCGCGATACCATCGCAACAGGAAGGGCAACCACGACAAGCACCCTATTGTGATAGGTAAGCGCGTCGCGACAACAGGCCAATTGAGTCAGGATAAGGTCGCGCTCGACTGGGGCGACGCCTCCTCTGATGTTGCGACATCAGTCGGGAGGCAGACCGCTGGGATGCTACATCCCGGGGTCTCCCACACCCTACAATTAATCCACACGGGGGGAGGGGAGCATGGGGAAGGCTATAAAAGCATGCAATCAAGCAAGAGGGCTCCCAAGAACCCGGATTGTAAAGGGCACAAGAAATCCCTATAGAAAAAAGAGAACCAAACCCCACAGGGCCTTCTCGACGGCAAGAACACCTCCTCCTTGCTCCACGATGCCACTCCAAGCTCCGCACGAACTGCCGCCAGTGCCACACACTCCACGCCTGGATCGCCGGAGAGGAAAGCTTTCCCCCTCGGAGACGAGAAGGGAAAGGAAAATAAGATAAAGGGAAAGGGGCGCCGGCCAAGGCTTTTAGCCTTCGGCCCCCAAAACACAGCGGGGCGGGGCGTCACGTTACCAACCTTAATGCGACGGCCCTACACACCCAAGCAACAGAAACGCATCCCTCTGGGATGTCGCGACAACCTGACATGTCACTCTAACCCGCCTGCCACCCTGACAGGCGTCAGACAACCAAAAAGCATAACCCTGTCACAACCCGTTGACCGGGCGCGACAAGAACGCGACGCACAGGGGGTCGCAACCCTGATGACTATCGCATCAGGCACCTCCGACGCGACACTAACGCGTCGCCCAGGCCGGACGCGTTAGTGGCCAGTCATCCAACACAGCAAACGGGAAGCCAGAAAACCTAGGATGTTACAATACATCTAACAAAAAAAATAATTTCGTCCTCAAAATTAAGAGCGAAACCCAGTCGGAGAACACAACAGGTGCAAAGGGACCACTAAGTCGTACCACGACTTCCCGGTGGCCCACCATGACCCCGCCACAAAGGGAGTGCTTAACCAGACAACCGACGGCTCGCAGAGCGCACGCCAACAGCGCGGAGCACACAAGCGGTTGTCGACAACTCCATAGGCGCGGCACGCACCCAATCGACCAGAACACTGGAACCGCTAGACAAAAACCACGCGATTGAGCCTCTCAATAGACCATGCTGTTGAGACCAACCGGTCAGTAACTCACTCTGTCATCAGCGAGTAGACAGAGGTCCCATCTTTTGACAGCAAACTGAGGGAAATGCCAAGAGGTCATCCACAAGACTCCGCTGAATGGCTCTGCAACACTAGTGGCAACTAGCACCCACAACAAGGCCAAATGAGAGTTTCTTAATGGTGACCCAAAACCAAGCGGAAACATGCACGTGGAGAAAACCACGGCGAGCAAGGCAGTGTCCGCCGACATCACTAGATCTCACCTAGATTATCCTTGTGGTCCGACCAGGACACACAACGTACGCGAGCCACAAAAAAACTAGGAGTTACACACTCCCCAATGTGGCACACCGCGATGGAAACACGGAAGACGTCAGAAGTGAAGACAAAACTTGGTACCTCACAATGTCAACAAACCACGTGGTCGAGTACTAGTAAGCCGATAGGCCTCACTGTCACCAGACGAACCGACAGGAGACTCGGCCCTCGGCTTTCAGACTCACCAACGCCGCACATAATAGAGAAACAAGGTAGAGTTGGCAGCACACCCGCCACGTGCACATAGGCTCTGTGCGGGTACCAACCTACCAACCACCCGAAGGGAGCACAACAACATGGAACCGCAACAACAGTAGAGGTCGAGGACAGCACGTCGACCACAGAGGAACCCAAACTGAAACAGGGCATCACAACCGAACATAGACCACGACCAAAGCCTGGCATACCACCGATAGGGCTGCCTAGACAAGGCAAAGTAGCCACCCCATAGCGGTAACAGTACAGCCACAAGGTACGGCCAGCACAAAGTGTCCCAGAGGCAGAAAGCTCAATGCCTCGAACACCGAGCAAACTCGCGAAACAATGCACAAGGCTCAAGATTTGGACATACGGCACAACACACGGTGACAACACAAATACCAGGAGCCACTCAAGGTACAACACAATGCACCCAGGCTCCAGACGGCACAAAACAAACCACTCGAGCACGAGCACATGGTGCTACCACAAGCAGCAAAACTAGGCGAGATGTAACACAGTTGCACCAGTGACCGAAACAACACGGTTAACAGGAAGGACTCTCCACAAGAGACCTACCCAAAAGCCACACGTAGGGAGCCATAAGCCTAAAAGGGCAGAACAGGCCACACCGGCCCCGAACCCTTAAGGCACAAAGGCACGGAGCGCCAAAAAGAAACACGCTCAAGGTGCAGAACGCAACCGCACCCACAGCCAGAAACGATACAAGACCAACCAAAAGGGGCTCTTCACCAGAGACCCATAAGAGGAACACAAAGAAAACCAACAGCTTCAAAAGCGCAACAACCACGTCGGCTCTTAGAAGAACACAAACACAAGGCACCACTCCTACACAGGCGGAGGGGGCCACACGCCCAACGGTGACAAGTGCCTCCAAAGCACAGTTGAGGCATAAGCAAAGACACACATCGAACAATGCCTGCACAAGCAAGTCAAACAGATGAAAACTGGTGCTGCCTCACACTGAACACAGGGCACGCTGCCCCACATTGCCCAGTCAGACAACAAGAAACTGGCACAACAAGAGATGGCACAATAGGTACACCACAACCCATCGTGCCACAAGAACCACGTGCACGAGGGGAGCAACCAGCTCAACCTCAAGATAGCTCAAGGGGAGGGACCTTCACCACAAAGGTTGCCACGGTGCGAAAACATGGCACCAACTGCCATGGTAGAACACTGCCACCCCGAGCAACCACGGAAAGCAGAGGAAGAAGGCACACAACTGGCCTCTTCCTCACACAAAGAAGAAAACATCGCACAAGGCTAGCATACACCCAAGAGGCACAGCCAGCCAGACACCCACTGCACTCACCAGACCACCATCTGGGAGAGCACGTAGGGCGTAAGAAGTGAAGCAAACCACCAGACCACGGGGACACACGAAGTCCCACCAGCGCAGCCGAGAAACTCGAAAATGAACAAGAAGACAACCTGGCCAGCACCACGGCTAGACAGACGGTCAAAGCACCACACCTTGACCGACAAAGCCCAAGCAAACTGTCACACTAACAGTTCGACCGACAACAATGATAGCTCATCTCTACAGAGAGAGAGCAGTGACGACCAAAACAAACACAGGGCAGCTCTGTGGAGAACCTCCACCAAAAGCGCCAAGAGCCGTCTTGGAAGAACCTCACCAGAACGCAGCTCAACCAAACGGCACACTTCAAATCACAGGGGCAACACAACGGTAGCCAAAACAACACCGAGCACTCCTCAGAAGAACCTCCGCCAGAAGCGACAAAGGGTGATCCTGGGAAGAACCTTCACCAGAACGCACAACCCAAATGGCCAAACTGTTAGGAAACGCACACAGCGCAGCGGAAATGCGATTTCCTCAGATAGATATTGTTGCCGGTGGTCGGATCGAACAAAAACCGTGAACCCACACACAGGAAGATCCGATCTTTACCTTTGCGGGGTTGCGTAACTCCCGAATCCGGGGAGGAGGTGGCGCAGGAGGCACCGGTGCTTCAAGCCGTTCAAGTGTCCGGCCCCTAGACGTATCCACGCAAGCTCTGGACGCAGACGGGATCTCCTCGTTCTCCACGCGTCTCCCAGATCTCAGCTCCACCATGTGCCGGAGAAAGGAGAGAGAGGGTGGGGGGCGCCCTGGGAGAGAGAGAGGAGGGGGGCGGCCAGGGTTAAGCCTGGAGCTTGGCCCAGGGTTTAACTCTCAGCGTATATTTATAGACACTGCGGTTTTTCACAAAAACCGTCATTGTCTATAAAGAACACCTTGCCCAGTCTGCTCGGAACTCTTATGCGTGTGACCCTCTAGGCCCAACTACTAGTCAAGTTTTCAGCCCATTAAGCTCAATAACTCTTTATTGACTTATGGTAATTAATTAACATCTCATATTAATTAATTACACAATCAATTATCGTCTCACGATAATTGACCGGGCTTCCAATCAAGTTGGGTGCCAAGCAACACCACTTGATCCTGGAAAGCATTGGGGTTCAGCAACCCATTCAAGAACCTTTTGTATCATCAGTTACCACGTGACTATAATCCTTCGCTCGTACAATGCTCCCGAGTGCACTTAGGGTATGGTCAACTGTCAAACCCTAAATTGCACACTCACTCGGTTTAGATGCCGCATAACTATATCAGAAAACTCATTTTTTGATAAGTAGTCTTGCCCTGGCCAGGGACTATCAGGCATCCTTCCGTAGAGCATTCACTCTCCTATTACCGAGAGCAAGCGACCCCATATTGACCACACAATTACCTTCGAAGGTATTCCGCTAGATCCGAACATTTAAATGATTAAGACCTCATGGCTAGAGATCTATACGTCAAGGTCAAAACCCAGAAGTCCACCAACAAGGTGTCCTTGGTGTCTCAGGTCTAAGGACCAATCACGCCACTGTGACAATGAATCTAGCTAGTTGACAGTTAGGTAACATTACCATCCAGCGATTCTGTAAGGCCCTCGAATTTCCGTCGCATTATTTGTATTGTGTGTGTGTATACTTTGCTTGTGTATGTATATACAAACTTACGTACGTATTACTTAGTACAATTACGTGTGCATGTGTTTATACTATATGTAAATAATGCATGTATTGAATGGTGATAGTATGGATACACTACCATATACATATTGCATGTATATATGCATGGTATGCATGGTTTTCTGCATATTTCAGACTTCTGGCCGAAGGCCACCTTGGCGTCAACCCCTAGCCGTTGAGGTGGTGTCAGCGTCCAGCCATGGACGCCAACACTAATCCTGGCGTCTAACGATATGGACGCCTATTTCTCTGGCCTGCATGCGCAGCAGAGCCAGAAATTCCAGAAACAAGAAAGCTCAGCCATTGGGGAGCTGTCTCCAACGGCTCTGAGAGCTGTCTTGTCACCTTGTGAGTGGGAGAGAGGTCTCTCCCACATGTTAAACCCGATCTGCCTCTCCCCAGCCCTCTCTTCACCTTTGCAAGAGGAGAAAAGAGAAAAAAAACCTTGTTCTGAGCTGTGAGAAAACCCACCCTTTTGCACCCAAAGATCAGACTTCCTGGAGCTAGATCCAGCCATCTTCCACGACAAGAGGATAGCTGGAGCAAAGGAGGAGGCTTCCCCGACATCCCCTTGGTGTGGAGACCATCCATGACCCCGGAGGAAGAAGATCTAGGAGGGAGTTCTGCACCTTCTTGGGACTGCCCAAGGAGGGCTTCTCCGAGTACCTTTGATCCATTTGAGCATTTTCTAAAAGGCAAGTGACCTAACCATAATGTCCCCGTATGTGTCTAGGTCGTTTCTACTATTTTTATGAATTTTCCCTCGAGTCCTAGACCCTCACATTCACCCAACTTGAGAGCTCGAGTCTGTGTTTCTGCACAGACCTGCATTGACGGCAAGGTCAATGGACGCTGAGATCATGCTTGCGTCCATCGACCATGCGCTGACACTGAGTCAGCGGCCAGAGACCGCCGCCAAGTTCCTCTGGACAGAACAGTGACCTGTTCTGCCCTTCCTATACACTATTTTCGGTATGGTTTCCGTGATGAGGATATATGGTAACCCTATACACTATGTGTACTGTCAAATGTGGTGTGTGGATGAGTGTGATGTGTGGTGGTGAATGTTAGAATATTGTATCCCATGAAATTGTAAGCATGATTTGTAGATATCTTGCCAATCTATGCTTTATGATTAGGATTAGTCTGAATGCCTCAGTTTTATTAGATCATGAAGATTAGTGGATCAGTATACATGTACTCAGTTTTGATGATTTGTCCATGCTTGCATGAGTTGCTAATAAATTCGGTTCGGTAAATAAAAAGGCATGCAAGAAAGATTTGTGATGATTGATCTATGGCTGTATGATTTAGGGTAATTTCATATTCTCAAATCATGCATATAATAGTAATCTCTGTTCAGACAGTAGCTTGCTAAAATTTTGACTTGTGAGTATAAGTCAATATCAACTTAAATTATGAAAGGCATGCTAAATAGGTTTTTATTTACTGTAAATCCCAATTAGCTCAGACAAATCTGAAAAATTGAATGTATGATCTAGAACCCGAAAATAGCATGTGGTTAAAATTTCAGGTCATTTAGACCAGTACATAAGAAGTTATGTATTTTCCATGTGAAATATAGTAATCTATGTATGTTATCGTAATGTGATTAGATATTGCTTAAACCCAACTTGATTGGTGAAATTGACTGTGTGTTAAACTCCTGAAATCTGTAGTGCCATGTCAGGAAAAACAGAGAAATGCATATGAGTGAGAAAGTGAATGAGATGAAAAGTGCTATGTGTAAAACCATGTGCAAACCGGTAAAATGTGTAAATGTGTAACTGTGCCAATGTGACACTGCTTCCGTAGAGGGCAGGGAGCTGTATCAGGGAAAATTCCCCCTGAGAAAGTTCAATTGTGTAAGTGACCCTAAGGGCATTAGGGGAAAATCCTAGAGGTGGACAAGTACCACTGGTTAGGGTGGAGACTTGTTCTCCCGTCTGCGCAGTCCAAGAGTCGCCATTGGAATGCCTAGATGGTGTCTATGTGTAATGTGATGTGTATATGTCCTTCTTTGGTGGTTTGGACTATGTGTCACGGCACCTAAAATGTGAAATGTGTAATGTGTAATGTGTATGGTTCATGTGTAAATGTTAAGTGAACAATGTGAATGTGTATGTGCAAAGTGTAACCATGTGAAAGAGGAAACCTGTGTAAAGAAACTGTGAAATTCTAAATGTGAGGATATATTGAACCATGTGAGACAAATCTGAAACCATGTGAAATTAGTGATCTTATGTTGTTATCATCATGTTTATATGTGCAAAAATGTCTAGAATCCATGTTAGGGATAATTGATGAGCATGAGTACAAAATAACATGATTGGTTGTTCACATGATATGTTTTAAGCGACATGGTAGCTCTCATGTGTAGGTTTACAACCATTAAACCATGTGAAACCAGTAACTTAAAGCGTGTGAAAATGTCTATGTATATGCTTAAGAACATGTAAAACTCATGCTAGTTGTGTTTCCTTTCATATATGCACAGTGTTCATGTTGATAGTTCTCATGTCTTGGTTTCTTTAAGACAAAGTTTCATGAGTAAATTGAATAGAGAGCATGTGATAGGCAAAGTTTTATTCTTAGAAAGCTGAAAGCATGATCCATGTATTAAATTGTAAAACTTCCATGATAGGTTGAAATTTTCAAATGTCTAGCATGCCATGTGTTGAAAATTGTGAATGTGTATGTAGAAACCACTATGACCTATATGTGTATGTTATGAGTAGTGTTGCTTGCTGAGTCTTTAGACTCACTCCTTGCTTCGGAGTACAGGTGTAGTTGGTGACGTGGCACCGTTGGAGGAGACAGTGGAGACGGACTCCGAGCGCGGAGATTAGACTTGGAGTTATTTGTGACTTGTGTATTTCATAGTATGTAATTTTGAACGTTGTATTAGAGTATCATGAAAGGAATGTATAAGTGTGGACATTATGTATTTCTATTTCAGCAATTTAAATTATGTGAACTTTTAGTTCTTTATTGTTAATTACAAACTTCATGTATGTTAAATGTGGATGATGAATGAATGGAGACAATTGTCTTTTACTTCCGCTACTCTATTGTATATTCGCGTGTATCTCAGCTGTATGTATCGTTTGGGTAAATGTCCCACTATGAGGACTCTCGCTATACCGACGTGTGTTGGTATAACTGTACCGGTATAATGAGGGCCGTCACAGATTCATAACGGATCAGTTCAGTGAACTTATTCTCTAATGAGCACCTACAGATTCACCTTAGTGTCCCCACACAAGTGACTATGAGACCAGCCACCCTCATCATATGAGCAGGTGCAACCTGTACTAGCCTAACCGGATATCCGATGTCCTTCTCGGATATCCTCCGACTAGGAACAATTAAGAATATACATTTAAGGATATTAATCTCATTGTTATTGTAAGACCCTCGAATTTCCGTAGTATTTCTTTCGTATTTATGTGTGTATATTGTGCTTGTGTATGTATGTACGTACTTACATAGGTATTAAAATAGTATAATTACGTGTACATGTGGTTATATTAAACATAATAAGGTATGTATTGCATGGTGATAGTATGAATATAATACCATGTACATATTGCATGTATAGAAGCTTGGTGTGCATGGTTTTCTGCATAATTAGGGTTCTGGCCGAAGGCCTTATTGGCGTCAACCCCTGGCCGCTGAGGTGGTGTCAACGTCCAACCATGGACGCCAACACTCACTCCGGCGTCCAGCGATCTGGACGTCAACTTCTCTGCCCTGCATGCGCAGCAGAGCTGCTGTCTTCTGAAACAAGGCATGGCAACCATTGGGGGGATGTCCCCCAACGGCTCCAAAGCTGTCAGGTCGGCATGGTGAGTGGGTGAAGGCTTTCCCTACTTCCTGAACCCGAAATGGCCTCTCCCCACTACCCTTTTTCACACTTGCAAGAAGAGAGAAGAGGAGAGAAAACCCTAGAGCTTCCTGTGAGAAAACCTGAAGTTGGGAGGCTCTGATCCGGCGATCCAAGGCTTCTTCTGGAGATCTACTTCGACAAGGAGGAAGACAACATAACCGGCTACACATCCCGGCCCTGTATTTCAGAGGGGAGCATCACAGAAGCCGGAGTGGAGGCGTCTTGGAGGCTTCTTGGGACTGCCCAAGGAGAGCTTCTCCAACTAATTTGATCCCTTTAGGATTTTTCCAAGGCAAGTACCCCTTTCACATTGTCCATGTATGTGTCTAGGAGTTTTTATAATTTTTATAGATTTTCCTCGTGTCCTGGATCCCCTACATTCACCATTATTCAGCTCGGACTGTGTTTTTACACAGGTCCGAACTTGACGGCAAGATCCATTGACGTTGAGATCTTGAGTCAGCGGCCAACGATGTTGCCGCCAACTCTTGTAAACGTCCGTAGTATGCCGTTTAGTTCTTCTTGACAGAGCAGTGAACTGTTCTGCCCTATATCTTTAATTTCCGGGTTTCTACGCATGAGGATATAATGTAAATTTTATATGTTATGTAAAATAGGTAATGTGATGTGTGTGGAATTTACTGTATTTTTCTGTAGATGGCATAATTTATTAGAATTATTGAAAAGCATGTGTAGGAAAGAGGTCATGCTTGGTTAATTTGTTTTCCATGATTTCTGAGGAGTTAATGTTGTAGAGTTTTATGAACCATGTTTATATGTATCAGTCCATGCCCTACAAATTTAGGAATTTTTCCCACATCCGTGTGAATTCTTATAATTCCTAAAATGAGAAATAGAAAGCATGTGTAGACCTTGTGAAATTTTTAGTAAATCATATGTGGGGAATAAATTCGGGAAAAATTTCTGTGCTAACATGTATGTGTGGTTCATGACTGTGCATGATCAAATCTGAAATCCATGTCATGTTCTATGTGGACTTAGTTTAAGAATGGCATGAAACTGAATGTTTTAAATTCTATAAATGCATGTGAATTCAGAAAAATGTGAAAATTTGTATGTATGTTATATTATACCCGAAACAGCATGTGGTAAAATTTTCTGGAAAATTTGATAACAGTAGCCTACACTATGAGATTTTCATGTGAAATGAGTATAAATACATGTATCATGATTAAGGTTAGTTAAGGTGTGTTCCAATTAATCCATGAGAGCTACTAAATGCTTGAATTCTGTTATTAGTAGCATCATGCTAGGGATGAACAGAACCATGTGCATAACCAAGAAAGTGTAAAAAAAATCATATGTGAAACATGTGTTAAATCGGAATGTGTAATGTGTAAAATGTGCCGTGTGTGACACTGCTTCCATAGAGGGCTGTGGAACTGTATCATGGAAAAGTCCCCATGAGAAGGTTCAATGTGTTAAGATATCCTAAGGCATTAGGATGAAATCCTGGAGGTGGACAAGTACCACTGGTTAGGGTGGAGACGTGTTCTCCCGGTCTGCGCAGTGCCAAGAGTCATCACTGTATTGCCTAGGTGATGTGCTATGTGTTATGTGTATGTGATGTGTCCTTCTAGTGGTGGTTTGGACTATGTGTCACGGCAAATAAATTGTGAAATGTGTATATGTGAACATGTGTAAATTGTGTATATATATGTGAGCATGCAAATGTGAAATGTGAAATCATGTGAACCATTTATGTTAGAATGTGAACATATGCACATGTGAAATGCTTGAAAAATGAACCATGTGAAATATGGGAATGTGTAACCATGTGAAGTGAATGTGTTAGAATATTTACGTAAATTCATGCTATGATATTTCTAATCCCATATAATTGCTATCATGTTATAGTCAAATTGGAAGTGTAGTCTTCATGTGATTAAAGGAGTAGAAAGCATGTGATAGAAGTGTTATTTGAAACATCTTAAACCATGTACCATGTGTTTTGATTTTGTAGAAATACCATGATAGGTTGTCTCTCATAAATGTTCAAGCATGCTATTTGTTGCCTTGCAAATTGAAATAGTAGACCCTACTATGATGTATGCATGAATGATGTGTATGGAGCTACTTGCTGAGTCCTTTAGACTCACTCCTTGCTTCGGCGTACAGGTGTAGTTGGTGACACACCTTTGGAGGAGACAGTGGAGAGCGACTCCGAGCGTGGGGATTAGCTGGTGAAGCTGACGTAGTGTCCCTTTTTGTTTCATAGTATGTGAATTGTAGCTTGTATTAGAGTTATCATTGGTAATTGTGGGCGAACTATGTATTAAATGTAGAACTTTAATTTTGTGGACAATGTAGCTTGGTTTAATTTCAATTATGAAAGTTTAGTCTTTTATTTTGTTATATGGATCATGTATGATAAATGTGGATGATGGAATGTGATGACAGTTAGTCCTTTACTTCCGCGACTCTGTATCTATATTTTGTATATCTCAATCATGTGATAGTGTTGGGTAAATGTCCCACTGTGATAACCTTTACTATACCGACGTGGCTTGGTATAACCGTACCGGTATAATGAGGGTCGTCACAGAGATTGGTATCAGAGCAACCGATTGAGATCTTACATAAATATACATGAATCATCATCCTCATTGCATGCTAAATCTTATAGATTGTCACATGGTAGAAATGACTAATAATAATGATGGAAGATAGACAAGAAAATGATTAGAAAACTTAGTAACCTAACTCTAATGGTGGCTGAAATTTTATTACAGCCATGGCTTCCCGTGGGCGACGTGGAGGTGCGCCAGCTCGCGACGACGAGCAGAGGCATGAGGTCAGGCGGAGCAACAGGCCCCAGCACCACGAGGCCCTGTGCTTCCCCCACCGCCGCCTGTGGACTATGGAGTGTTCATGCAAGGTCTGGTGCAGGCCATGCAGACCCAGGCACACACTCTGGCAGCACTTCAGGCCAGTTGGAGGCCCAGGTAAATTAATGGAATAACTAAGTAGTCTGCTAATTGAATGTATGCTATTGTGTTTATTGTATATCGTTTGTTGTTTAATGTAGCAGGCTCAGGCCCCAGCTCAGGACCATGGTGGACCTTCCATCATGGAAAGATCAAGGATGCAGCTGTGACGGAACGCCTTACTTAAGCCCATTAAACCGATAATAAGCTTAATAAGGGTCCGCCTCCCGCGAACGGGCCGAAGCCTCGCAAGGGAAACCAAACCACAGTCCGTGTAGATACAAAGGAACACACCATTTATATAAATATTCCACAAGTTTACATAGCCAAATTTCCACAAAACTGAAAGAAAGTACAATAGCTTGGGGCATACCCCGAGATACAACTGAACAAGTAAACAAATTCACTACACTACACTGCTGGAGCTGCTACTACACAGCTGAGGTACCGACCCTGCACTGCTGCGACGCAGCTCTGAACTGGACGTCGGTCGAGAAACGTCCTCCTCGCTCCCACCTGTGGGGGTAGGGGTGAGCCTCGCTAGTCACTGGCTCAGTAGGGAACTCCCCCAACACCGAGCAAACCAAACCACAGTACGAAAGCGGTAAACAGTACCAACAATTTATAGAACAGCTAAGCAAGTAAGTAAAGCTGTAAAAGTACTCACCGTCTGCCGACTACAAGAAACAACTTTAATAAATAAACGGCAAACCAGTACAGGTGTACAAGCTAAAGTAGAGACAGCCAACACGAGCCACGTAAGCTGGTTCGCGACACCAGAAACTGACTCGGACAACTAACACAGGTAAAAACCCTCCAGTCTCGCAGCCACGGACGAAAGGTCCAGCTGCCGCTCCACGAGAAAAGACAAACAACTGTGGAGACCAACTAAACCACCACAACCTGCGGACCACACGGTCACAGGCCCATGCCTGGCACCTCTAGAGATCCTGGCCCGGACTCTCTAAAGTGAGGCACTGGAGAAAGGACTAGCTGGGGTCCAGTACGTCTACTGGTGTCCGTACCCCCAACTACGAGCGCGCTACAAGTGACTAAAAACAAACTCACGTGTCACTGTCCCACTGTCGTCTTTCCCTCAGCCGGACGTGCTACTCAAACACAAGAGTGAGGGTGTCCAGGTCAGACAACACAGACCTCGACGGTACAACACAAGTACCGGGACAAAGCCCCGAGCTAACAGCCTGGCTCACACAGAACCTGGGGCACCCAACTGGAGAGGTAACCACGGTAGGCGTCTACTACTTGCCACGTACACAGAACCACGTGCTCGTCACACACAAACCATGTGAAACCACAAGTAACCTCGGTTCACTACACGTGAACGCAACTGACTCGCGTAAACAACGCGCAGTCGCTAAAGTAAACAACTAACTGCATACCTTGCATGCTGAACACGAGAACCAAGCGTACTCAGTGCACCTCGCATAATATCACGCATGCATTATCGATAAAACACCATAAATAGCCCTTTCTGGGTATAATCAGTAGGCGGCAACATCGATTGCGCGCTTATACAAGTCAACGGCAGGGACCTGGCCGTTAACCTCCTGGCTGAGATATTGGCGACAAACGATGTTGACGCCAAGTTCTCCGGCCACATACCCTGCAGAAACCCTAATCCGGCTCTGCGGCTTTCCGACTGTTCTAACTACTTAGAAACGAAAATATGATTTCTTTAGCATGCTAAAACCCAATACAACCCATTACAGCATGCTTCTAACATTAAACTACTCAAACCACCCATTATCCCGCATGATGCAACTTATTCAAACATGGATTATCATGCAGGTTCAAGTGGTTATGATCTGTTTTAATGTTTCTATGGAGCTACCAGGGTTCGTCCCCTACCTCAGAACGCGTTAGAAGCTCCCGAAATCCCCCGGTTCACAACGAGCCCTCCGCGAGCTCCCAGGCGAATTGCACCACGCCGCAACGTTTCCTCGCGCAATTCGGCGACGCCGCGCGTTCTACGATCGTCCAACCACTCCTCGGAACTTGTTAGAAGCTTCAAAACCACAAGGGCGCGAAGCTGGGGCAAGAGGGAGAGAGGGTGAGCTGAGAGAGCTGCCCTCGGGTGAGCATATAACCTGCTGGACTGACAGGTAAGCGTCAACCCCCTTGTCGCCAACAGCAACCGCCAGACTAAACGTCCACATCTTCTGTCGCCAAGTTCAAGAAGTCAACGTCCATGGATGGACGCCAACAGTCAACGGCCACCCCTTGGCCGCCAACTCAGACAGAACAGCAGCAGGTTCTATTCTATTTCAGACCAACCCTGCGCTGCACTGAACAAACCACACATCCACACCATACATTCCACACAACTAGCTCGCATTGGCCTCACAACGGCCGCCACTACCACAACACACACGATCCGCGTGGATCCGAAAAGCACGCGACGTTACATTACTATCATCTAAAAAGAAAATTTCGACCTCGAAATTCATAACACAACTCAAAATCAAATAACTTATACAAACACGTCTTTACAAGCACTATCATCTAAAAAGAAAATACACAAGCTTACTCAAACAGATAAGGATACCCTTTAGCCATTTCCTCGGCTAGTTCCCAGGTATCCTCACCTCCCAACCTATTTTCCCATCTCACTTTAACTAGCTCAATTTCTTTATTCCTTAGCTTCTTCATCTTTCGATCTGTGATCTGCACCGGGTACTCTGGCATAGTCATGTCCGGTCTCAGGTCACCACCTTGATATCTAATTATCTGAGCTGGATCTTCAATGCATTTTCTCAACATAGAGACATGGAAAATATCATGCACATTTGCAAAATCTGCTGGCAAATCCAGCCTATAGGCTGCTTCCCCAATTCTTTCAATTACCTGGAAAGGTCCTACATATCTCGGGCTCAGCTTCCCAGTCTACCAAATCTTACAATGCCTTTACTTGGAGAAACTCTTAGGAAAACAAAATCTCCCACCTCAAACTGAAGTGGTCTCTCCGCACATCTGCATAACTTTTTTGCCTACTTTGAGCTGCCTGCAATTTTTCTTTAATAAGCTTCACGACTTCCGTGGTTTGCTGAATTAATTCAGGACCCACTAATTGCCTTTCACCCACTTCATGCCAGTTCAATGGGGTTCTACATGGCCTTCCATATAAAGCTTCATACGGTGCCATTCCAAGACTGGTATGATAACTATTATTGTAGGCAAACTCCACCATTCCCAAATGATGCTCCCAACTACCTCCCCAAACTAAACAACAAGCTCGCAACATATCTTCAATTGTCTGAATGGTCCTTTCCGTCTGACCATCTGTCTGGGGATGATAAGCGGAGCTATACCTTAACTCAGTACCAATTACTTTCTGCAAACTCCTCCAAAAACCAGAGGTAAATCTTGGATCTCTGTCAGACACAATTGTCTTTGGAATACCATGCAAAGGAACAATCTTTTCAACATAAATTTTGCCAACCTGTCCACTGTCCAAGACATACTTACTGCCACTAATCTGCAGACCTTAGTCAATCTGTCAACAAATACCCATATCCATTATGCCCTGAACTCGACTTTGGTAAACCTGCCACAAAGTCCATTGCGATATCATCCCACTTCCACTGTGGAATAGGCAACGGTTGCAATAGACCTCCAGGCTTCTGATGCTCAGCTTTAATCTGCTGACAGATAGAACATCTTGCCACAAATTCCGCTATTTCTTTCTTCATATGAGGCCACCAAAAATACTTCCTCAAATCATGGTACATTTTAGTACTACCCGGATGAATAGTGTACCTAGATTTATGAGCCTCTTCCAAAACTCGCTGCTTACCTCTCTCTCTGCAGGAACAAACAACCTGCCCCTAAGCCGGACCACACAGTGATCATCAATAGAAACTCCTTCCATTTTCACAATCTCAGCTAAATTCACATCTGCTCTGAGCTTCAACAATCTGCCAATACAAAGATGGCTCTACTGCACTAGCAGCTAAAATGCCCGTCGCTGGCTGCTGGGCACATACAAGGAATTCTCTGCTATTTCTTCATACAACTTCCATTCTTTAATCATCATCAAATTCATATATGCCTTTCTACTTAAGGCATCAGCTACCACATTGGCCTTACCCGGATGGTAAGCTAGACTAAAATCATAATCTTTCAAATATTCAATCCATCTGCGCTGGCGAAGATTTAAATCTTTCTGCGAAAATATACTTCAAGCTTTTATGATCTGTAAAAATCTCAAATCTCTCGCCATACAGATAATGCCTCCACATTTTTAAGGCAACACACACGGCAGCTAATTCTAAATCATGAGTGGGGTAATTTTCTTCTGCCGGCTTCAATTGCCTGGACGCATAAGCTATTACTTTACCATGCTGCATAAGCACTGCACCAAGACCTCTCCTTGAAGCATCAGTATATAACACAAAACCACCACTCCCTGCCGGTAATGTCAATATAGGTGCTGATGTAAGTCTCTTCTTCAACTCCATAAAACTTTTCTGACATTCACCGGACCACACAAATGGCACACCCTTCCTGGTCAGCTTAGTCATAGGTGCTGCAATCTTAGAAAAATCCTGAATAAAGCGCCTATAATAACCTGCCAACCCCAGAAAACTTCTAATCTCGGTTATTGACTTAGGCACTCCCCACCTAGACACAGCTTCCACTTTACTGGGGTCTACTGCTACTCCCTGAGCTGAGATAACATGACCCAAAAACTGAATTTCCTTCAGCCAAAATTCACACTTATTAAATTTGGCAAACAATTGATTATCTCTTAACAATTGCAGGGTAAACCTCAAATGAGCTGCATGCTCCTCTTCAGATGCTGAATAAATCAGAATATCATCTATGAAGACCACAATGAATTGGTCTAAATATGGATGAAAAATTCTATTCATCAGATCCATAAAACTGCAGGAGCATTAGTAACCCAAAAGGCATAACCACAAACTCAAAGTGACCATATCTAGTCCTGAATGCTGTCTTGTCTATATCTTCTTCTTAATTCTCAACTGATGGTACCCAGACCTTAAATCTATTTTAGAGAATACTTTCGCTGATTGCAATTGATCAAACAAATCATCTATTCTCGGCAATGGATACTTATTCTTGATGGTACATCATTCAACTTTCTATAATCAATGCACATCCGAAAACTTCCATCTTTCTTTTCACAAATAATACCGGCGCTCCCCACGGAGAATGACTCGGTCTAATGAACCCTTTCTGCAACAACTCTTCTAACTGCTTTTTCAACTCCTTAAGTTCTGCTGGTGCCATCCGATATGGAGCTTTAGAGATCGGCATGGTACCTGGCAGCAACTCAATAGAAAAATCCACTTCTCTGCGCGGAGCTAAACCAGGCAAATCCTCAGGAAAGACATCAGCAAATTCCCTAACCACGGGAACTGCTTCAACTGGCTGGCTAGCCTCTACCAAACTCACTGAGGCTAAATAAGCCACACATCCAGCATTTATCAACTTTCTAGCTTTAATTGCAGAAATTAGAAATTTAGAGGTATAAAAAGGCATACCTTGATATTCAAACACTGCACCGCTAGGATGACAAAACCTGATCCTTTTCTTTCTGCAATCTAACATTGCTCCATACATTTCCAGCCAATCCATACCCAAAATAATATCATAATCTGACAATTGCAGGGCATACAACCGACCCGGCATCTGGTTCCCTTCAATCATTACAGGAGCTTCATCTACATAGCTCGAAGTGAGCAAGAACTCACCTGAAGGAACCTCCACTACCAACTCACAAGACTTCTCTTCTAAAGGATGAGTCATACAATTCAGGAATTCTTCGGAAATAAAAGAATGAGAGGCACCCGAATCAAATAAGACTCTTGCTGAATATTCATAAAGAGGTAAGATACCTTCAATCATATTCGATGCCTCTGCCTGGGCTCGGGTGATAGCCATAACCCGGCCTCTACCTCGCTGCTGCGGTATTCCTCTGCCACGACCTGCCTGTGGCTGCTGGAACTGCTGAGGCTGCTGCTGCTGCTGCTGCACACCTCTGCCATACCCATAGTCTCTTGCATAGGGACAATTGCGGATCAAATGTCCCGGCTGATCACAATTATAACATCTATATCCTGGAGGAACAATGGGCTGCCTGACAGTACTCTGCTGTGACTCCTCCACCTCAGGCTTACCACGGCCTTGCTGAAACTGCGAACGACCTCCCCATCCTCTTCCTTTACCTTTCCATGCTTGCTTTAATTTCTGGCCCCATTTCCCAAAACCTGATGAAGAAGGTCCTGCTGGTGCTTTACCTTTGCTTGCACCTACTGACTGTTGCGGTAGCCGAGAACTACCAGAACCTGACTCGCCCGCCTGACGAGTCCGAATAGACCTTTCCAAAGTAGCCGCTCTCTGAGCTGCCTCCTCCACTGTCTACACATAAGAGGCACTATTGCATCCTGCAATTCCACTCTCAAACCTCTGATAAAATACTCAACCATCATATTATTATCGGAAACGACATAAGGTGCATAACGGCTGAGTGCCATAAATCTCATCTGGTACTCCAGAACCGAAGAGTTACCTTGCTGAAGAGTCCGGAACTGCTCTCTCTTTACCTGCTGCACTTGGATCGGAAAGAATGTATCGTTAAATACATCAAGAAATTCCGACCAAGCAATAGCCTCTTCTCTCCTACCTGCGAAGGTGGTCTGCATCTTCAATCGCCACCATTCCAAGGCAAAACCCTCAACTGATAAGCAGCCAATACAACTCTATCTGCTGCAGGACACCGCATAGTCGCGAAAACCCTCTCGACCTCATGAATCCAATGCTCAGCTGTATCTGGATTCGGCCCTCCTGAGTAAGTAGGGGGCTGCAATCTCAGAAATCTTTCAACTTGCATCACGGGTTCCTCAACTAACTGCACTGGTGGTGGTGGTAGCAGGTGCTACAAAAGGCACCTCCACTCTCGGTGGAACTGGAGCAACAGGTACATCATCTCCGTCCCCGGGTGGGACTGCAACTGGTGGTACCGGCGCCTGCTGGTCCATCCTTGCTCGAATATCCGTGAGGCTTTCCCAGATTCTTTCTATCATACGCTGGGTGCTTTCCTCCGGATCATCTCCTCCACCACCCCAATCTCTCTATCGGCCATTTCGGAAATTCTACATACAAAACACCAAACAACAATCAAAACCACAAATGATCAAAAACCAGGGTCCCTACCAGCAGTGTATAATGACCGAAATAAGGCTATGTATCTTTCTAGTTTCCTTATATTAACACGGACCTTGCTCTGATACCAACTGTGACGGAACGCCTACTTAAGCCCATTAAACTGATAATAAGCTTAATAAGGGTCCGCCTCCCGCGAACGGGCCGAAGCCTCGCAAGGGAAACCAAACCACAGTCCGTGTAGATACAAAGGAACACACCATTTATATAAATATTCCACAAGTTTACATAGCCAAATTCCACAAAACTGAAAGAAAGTACAATAGCTTGGGGCATACCCCGAGGTACAACTGAACAAGTAAACAAATCACTACACTACACTGCTGGAGCTGCTACTACACAGCTGGAGGTACCGACCCTGCACTGCTGCGACGCAGCTCTGAACTGGACGTCGGTCGAGAAACGTCCTCCTCGCTCCCACCTGTGGGGGTAGGGGTGAGCCTCGCTAGTCACTGGCTCAGTAGGGAACTCCCCCAACACCGAGCAAACCAAAACCACAGGTACGAAAGCGGTAAACAGTACCAACAATTTTAGAACAGCTAAGCAAGTAAGTAAAGCTGTAAAAGTACTCACCGTCTGCCGACTACACAAGAAACAACTTAATAAATAAACGGCAAACCAGTACAGGTGTACAAGCTAAAGTAGAGACAGCCAACACGAGCCACGTAAGCTGGTTCGCGACACCAGAAACTGACTCGGACAACTAACACAGGTAAAAACCCTCCAGTCTCGCAGCCACGGACGAAAGGTCCAGCTGCCGCTCCACGAGAAAAGACAAACAACTGTGGAGACCAACTAAACCACCACAACCTGCGGACCACACGGTCACAGGCCCATGCCTGGCACCTCTAGAGATCCTGGCCCGGACTCTCTAAAGTGAGGCACTGGAGAAAGGACTAGCTGGGGTCCAGTACGTCTACTGGTGTCCGTACCCCCAACTACGAGCGCGCTACAAGTGACTAAAAAAAACTCACGTGTCACTGTCCCACTGTCGTCTTTCCCTCAGCCGGACGTGCTACTCAAAACAAGAGTGAGGGTGTCCAGGTCAGACAACACAGACCTCGACGGTACAACACAAGTACCGGGACAAAGCCCCGAGCTAACAGCCTGGCTCACACAGAACCTGGGGCACCCAACTGGAGAGGTAACCACGGTAGGCGTCTACTACTTGCACGTACACAGAACCACGTGCTCGTCACACACAAACCATGTGAAACCACAAGTAACCTCGGTTCACTACACGTGAACGCAACTGACTCGCGTAAACAACGCGCAGTCGCTAAAGTAAACAACTAACTGCATACCTTGCATGCTGAACACGAGAACCAAGCGCACTCAGTGCACCTCGCATAATATCACGCATGCATTATCGATATAAACACCATAAATAGCCCTTTCTGGGTATAATCAGTAGGCGGCAACATCGATTGCCGCTTACCAAGTCAACGGCAAGGGACCTGGCCGTTAACCTCCTGGCTGAGAATATGGCGACAAACGATGTTGACGCCAAGTTCTCCGGCCACATACCCTGCAGAAACCCTAATCCGGCTCTGCGGGCTTTCTGACTGTTCTAACTACTTAGAAACGTACAAATGATTCTTTAGCATGCTAAAACCAATACAACCCATTACAGCATGCTTCTAACATTAAACTACTCAAACACCCATTATCCCGCATGATGCAACTCTATTCAAACATGGATTATCATGCAGGTTCAAGTGGTTATGATCTGTTTTAATGTTTCTATGGAGCTACCAGGGTTCGTCCCCTACCTCAGAACGCGTTAGAAGCTCCCAAATCCCCCGGTTCACAACGAGCCCTCCGCGAGCTCCCAGGCGAATTGCACCACGCCGCAACGTTTCCTCGCGCAATTCGGCGACGCCGCGCGTTCTACGACGTCGTCCAACCACTCCTCGGAACTTGTTAGAAGCTTCAAAACCACAAGGGCGCGAAGCTGGGGCAAGAGGGAGAGAGGGTGAGCTGAGAGAGCTGCCCTCGGGTGAGCATATAACCTGCTGGACTGACAGGTAAGCGTCAACCCCCTTGTCGCCAACAGCAACCGCCAGACTAAACGTCCACATCTTCTGTCGCCAAGTTCAAGAAGTCAACGTCCATGGATATGGACGCCAACAGTCAACGGCCACCCCTTGGCCGCCAACTCAGACAGAACAGCAGCAGGTTCTATTCTATTTCCAGACAAACCCTGCGCTGCACTTGAACAAACCACACATCCACACCATACATTCCACACAACTAGCTCGCATTGGCCTCACAACGGCCGCCACTACCACACACACACGATCCGCGTGGATCCGAAAAGCACGCGACGTTACAGCCACCCTCTTTTAAGGGGGAGAGCGATCCGTTGCTAGCAGAGAGTTGGATGAGGGAGATCGAGAAAATCTTCCGGGCCATCAGGTGTGTGGATGAGGACAAGGTTACCTTAGCCACCTACATGCTACAAGTATGTGTTAGTTATGTGTTTCCTATTCCCTGTTAAGTTGAAGTTGTTTAGCGGTGCTCATGAAGGTTATGTTGCAGGAGAGAGCTGATGTGTGGTGGGCTTCGTTACTACGTACGCGGTTTGAGGATGGCGCGATTGATGTCGCTTGGGACGAGTTCGTGAGGCTCTTTCGGGCCAAGTTCGTCCCCGAGCACATCCAGGACAGGATGGAGTAAGAGTTCCTCACTTTTGACTCAGGGCTCCATGACCGTACTTGAGTATGAGGCCAGGTTTGCAGAACTATCTAAGTATGCACCCCATATTGTGGCGGATGAGCGCAGGAAGGCGAAGAAGTTCGTGATGGGTCTCAAACCATCACTGAGGACGAGGCTCGTGGCGTTCGACCACCTCACGCTAGACGAGGCTCTCAGCGCAGCTTGCAGACAGGAAGGCGAAATGGAGCAATACTTGGAGGAGAAGAAGGCTTCGCAGAAGAGGCCGGCAGCAGCTTTCCAGAGGCAAGATAAGAGGAAGACGGTGTACCAGACACCGCAGAAATCATCGCAACCAGCAGCTATCAGGTACCTTCTGTACGTTCCTCTGGTGACAAGAAGGAGTGCCCTCATTGCGGAAGGGCACATGGTGGTACGGAATGTTGGATGATAGCGGGCAAATGCCTAAAGTGTGGGAGCAGCGACCACAAAATCAAGGACTGCCCTAGGCTTCAGCAGGGAGCTCAGCGAGGAGCGCCAGTACCAGCAGTGGCGGCAGCCGCGCCAGCGACAGGACGACCAGGAAGGCCTCGAGCCCCAGCTCGAGTGTTTGCGTTGGCTCGTGAGGACGCCGAGCAGGCGGAGCATGTCCCGAAGGTACAGTCTTACTTTTCGGTGTGCACGCTCGGGTTTTGTTTGATACGGGTGCTACTCACTCGTTCATTTCCGAGCGGTTCACTAGGCAGTTAGCCCTAGAGTCAGGCATAGAGTCTGAGGAGTTAGAGGTCCCTTTGTCTGTACACACCCCTGCGGGTACGGTATCGACTAGGAAGTGCATTCCGTCGTTACCTGTGTGCATTGAGGATAGATTCCTAGATGGTTGTTTCTTCTTGCTAAAGATGAAGGATTATGATTGTATCCTTGGTCTGGATTGGCTAGAGGAGCACTATGCGTTAGTGGATTGTCGTAGGAAGAAGATTGTTTTCCGCATTCCTGGTGAGACGAGTTCTCTCATCCCTTGCCAAAGAACTTAGCAAAGTTAGTCATCTCTGCCATGAAGGCGATGCGCATGGTGAACAAGGGATGTGACGCATTTCTTGCCAGCGTTATGCTAGTACCCGACGCTAGTCCGTCACGGACTCTTGCAGAGATCGATGTGGTGCAGGACTTTCCAGATGTCTTTCCCGATGACTTGTCTGGATTGCCACCGGATAGGGAGATAGAGTTCACTATAGAGTTGCTTCCAGGCACCTCTCCTATCTCAAAGGCCCCATATCGGATGGCACCTGCAGAATTAGCTGAGTTGAGGAGGCAATTGCAAGAATTGCTTGACAAGGGATTTATTCGCCCTAGCGTTTCCCCTTGGGGAGCACCTGTATTGTTCGTCAAGAAGAAAGACGGGTCACTTCGGTTGTGCATCGATTATAGGAAGCTAAACCAAGTGACTGTGAAGAACAGGTATCCCTTACCTCGCATTGATGATCTGTTTGACCAGTTGCGAGAGGCATCAATCTTTTCCAAGATTGACTTGCGATCTGGTTATCATCAGTTGAGGATTAGGAGTGAGGATGTGTCCAAGACGGCGTTTAGAACCCGTTATGGACATTATGAGTTTTTGGTTCTTCCCTTCGGATTGACCAACGCCCCTGCAGCGTTCATGGATCTCATGAACCGGGTGTTTAGTCCGTATTTAGATAGCTTTGTTGTTGTGTTTATTGACGATGTATTGGTCTATTCTCCGGATGAGGCCACGCACTGCCAGCATTTGAGGTTAGTCTTAGAGGTTCTCCGTGAGCACAAGCTGTATGCGAAGTTCAGCAAGTGCGATTTTTGGTTGCGCGAGGTTCATTTCCTCGGGCATGTTATCTCCGGCGCTGGTGTAGCTGTTGACCCAGCGAAGGTCCAGCAGTTATGGATTGGGAAGTTCCCAGGACCCCTTCGGAGATTCGTAGCTTTATTGGGTTAGCTGGTTATTATCGGCGATTCATTGAGGTTTCTCATCCATCGCCGCCCCCTTGACAAAGCTGACTCGGAAAGGTGAGAAGTTCGTGTGGTCTGAGGCATGTGCGTAGCTTTCAGCTATTGAAGGCTAAGCTTACTTCTGCTCCGGTATTGGTATTGCCTAGCGGTCTAGAGGGCTTTGCCATTATATACGGATGCATCTCAGATTGGTTTAGGCTGTGTGCTCATGCAACAAGAGAGGGTAGTAGCTTATGCTTCTCGTCAGTTGAAGGAGCATGAGAGGAACTATCCGACTCATGACTTGGAGTTAGCAGCTGTGGTTCATGCACTAAAGATCTGGAGGCACTACCTTTATGGTGTCAGATTTGAGGTGTTTACCGACCACAAGAGCTTGAGGTATCTTTTCTCCCAAAAGGAATTAAACCTGAGGCAGAGGAGATGGATTGAGTTCTTGAAGGACTATGACTTCGACCTTCAGTATCATCCTGGAAAGGCGAACGTCGTAGCGGATGCTCTTAGTAGAAAGAGGTCTTCGCTCCAGCAGGATTGGAAGATGTTGGAGGATGCAGCGTGCTCTATGACCGAGTTAGAGCCATCGTTGTGTCAGGCTTTTGTAGCTCAGCTATCCCTTAGGTCCTCAGTCTTGGATGAGGTGATTGAGCAGCAGAAAGCCGATCCTAGATTGTTAGAGTTAGTAGGTAAGGCGGGCGTTGCTCGTGATGAGGACGGTGTGATTAGATTTCAGCACCGTGTTTGTGTCCCCGATGTAGTAGATGTCCGTGAGTATGTGTTAGCGGAGGCTCATAGATCGCGATTCTCTATTCATCCGGGTAACACTAAGATGTATCAAGATTTGAAGAGATCATTTTGGTGGTCCGGCATGAAGAAGGATGTTGCGGATTATGTATCTAGATGTCTAGTGTGTCAGCAGGTGAAAGCCGAGCGGCAGCGACCATCCGGCCTTATGCAGGATGGATATCCCTGTATGGAAGTGGGAAGCTGTCACTATGGATTTCGTATCGGGTTTGCCTCGATCTAGAAGGGGCAATGACTCGATTTGGGTAGTTGTAGATAGATTCTCGAAGACTGCTCATTTCTTGCTATGAAGAAGAAGCAGTCAGTAGAGAGCTTAGCTAGGTTGTATGTTAGTGGTATCGTTAGGTTGCATGGTGTGCCGAAGTCGATCATTTCGGATCGAGATCCGAGATTTACTTCGAGGTTGTGGAAGGGTCTTCAGGATGCGTTAGGTTCGGAGCTTAAGCTCAGTTCGGCGTTTCATCCCCAGACCGACGGACAGTCCGAGAGGACTATCCAAACGCTCGAGGATATGTTGAGAGCGTGTGTTCTGGATTGGAAGGATGACTGGGAGCGTCATTTACCTCTTGTGGAGTTCGCATACAACAACAGCTTTCAAGCTAGTATTGGGATGGCTCCATTCGAGGCATTGTACGATAGGCCTTGCAGATCTCTGCTATGTTGGGAGGAGACTGGTGATAGGCAGTTGATCGGACCGGAGTTGGTTCAGGAAACTTCGGATAAGATTCAGCTTATCAGGAAAAGGCTTGTTGCGGCATAGGATAGGCAGAAGAGTTATGCCGACAACAGGAGAAAGGATTTGGAGCTCGAGGTTGGTGATCATGTCTTCTTAAAGATATCGCCTACCCGAGGTGTTGTCAGGTTTGGCAGGCATAGCAAGCTAAGCCCTAGGTTCATTGGCCCGTATGAGATTCTCAGACGTTTGGGTAATGTGGCGTACGAGCTAGCTTTACCCCCAGCTTTGGCTAGTGTTCACCCGGTATTCCACGTATCTATGCTCAGGAAGTATGTCCGAGATCCATCTCATGTAATTAGTCATGAGCCAGTGGAGATCCAGCCAGATCTTTCGTATGTCGAGCAACCAGTAGCCATTCTTGACTGGAAGGTGCAGCATCTCCGGAACAAGAGTATCGCGTCGGTGAAAGTTCTATGGCGGAACTTCTCACGTGAGGAGGCTACGTGGGAGCTTGAGGATGCGATGAAGAAGAAGTATCCCCTTTTGTTTGAGTAGTGTCGTTCTAACTTCGAGGACGAAGTTTTCTTTAAGGGGGAGAGGGTGTAAGACCCTCGAATTTCCGTAGTATTTCTTTCGTATTTATGTGTGTATGTATGTACGTACTTACGTAGGTATTAAAATAGTATAATTACGTGTACATGTGGTTATATTAACATAAATAAGGTATGTATTGCATGGTGATAGTATGAATATAATACCATGTACATATTGCATGTATAGAAGCTTGGTGTGCATGGTTTTCTGCATAATTAGGGTTCTGGCCGAAGGCCTTATTGGCGTCAACCCCTGGCCGCTGAGGTGGTGTCAACGTCCAACCATGGACGCCAACACTCACTCCGGCGTCCAGCGATCTGGACGTCAACTTCTCTGCCCTGCATGCGCAGCAGAGCTGCTGTCTTCTGAAACAAGGCATGGCAACCATTGGGGGATGTCCCCCAACGGCTCCAAAGCTGTCAGGTCGGCATGGTGAGTGGGTGAAGGCTTTCCCTACTTCCTGAACCCGAAATGGCCTCTCCCCACTACCCTTTTTCACACTTGCAAGAAGAGAGAAGAGGAGAGAAAACCCTAGAGCTTCCTGTGAGAAAACCTGAAGTTGGAGGCTCTGATCTGGCGATCCAAGGCTTCTTCTGGAGATCTACTTCGACAAGGAGGAAGACAACATAACCGGCTACACATCCCCGGCCCTGTATTTCAGAGGGGAGCATCACAGAAGCGGAGTGGAGGCGTCTTGGAGGCTTCTTGGGACTGCCCAAGGAGAGCTTCTCCAACTAATTTGATCCCTTTAGGAGTTTTTCCCAAGGCAAGTACCCCTTTCACATTGTCCATGTATGTGTCTAGGAGGTTTTTATCATTTTTATAGATTTTCCTCATGTCCTGGATCCCCTACATTCACCATTATTCAGAGCTCGGACTGTGTTTTTACACAGGTCTGAACTTGACGGCAAGATCCATTGACGTTGAGATCTTGAGTCAGCGGCCAACGATGTTGCCGCCAACTCTTGTAAACGTCCGTAGTATGCCGTTTAGTTCTTCTTGACAGAGCAGTGAACTGTTCTGCCCTATATCTTTAATTTCTGGGTTTCTACGCATGAGGATATAATGTAAATTTTATATGTTATGTAAAATAGGTAATGTGATGTGTGTGGAATTTACTGTATTTTTCTGTAGATGGCATAATTTATTAGAATTATTGAAAAGCATGTGTAGGAAAGAGGTCATGCTTGGTTAATTTGTTTTCCATGATTTCTGAGGAGTTAAATGCTGTAGAATTTTATGAACCATGTTTATATGTATCAGTCCATGCCCTACAAATTTAGGAATTTTTCCCACATCCGTGTGAATTCTTATAATTCCTAAAATGAGAAATAGAAAGCATGTGTAGACCTTGTGAATTTTAGTAAATCATATGTGGGGAAATAAATTCGGGAAAATTTTCTGTGCTAACATGTATGTGTGGTTCATGACTGTGCATGATCAAATCTGAAATCCATGTCATGTTCTATGTGGACTTAGTTTAAGAATGGCATGAAACTGAATGTTTTAAATTCTATAAATGCATGTGAATTCAGAAAAATGTGAAAATTTGTATGTGTGTTATTATACCCGAAAACAGCATGTGGTAAAATTTTTTGGAAATTTGATAACAGTAGCCTACACTATGAGATTTTCATGTGAAAATGAGTATAAATACATGTATCATGATTAAGGTTAGATAAGGTGTGTTCCAATTAATCCATGAGAGCTACTAAATGCTTGAATTCTGTTATTAGTAGCATCATGCTAGGGATGAACAGAACCATGTGCATAACCAAGAAAGTGTGAAAAAATCATATGTGAAACATGTGTTAAATCGGAATGTGTAATGTGTAAAATGTGCCGTGTGTGACACTGCTTCCATAGAGGGCTGTGGAACTGTATCATGGAAAAGTCCCCATGAGAAGGTTCAATGTGTTATGATATCCTAAGGCATTAGGATGAAATCCTGGAGGTGGACAAGTACCACTGGTTAGGGTGGAGACGTGTTCTCCCGTCTGCGCAGTGCCAAGAGTCATCACTGTATTGCCTAGGTGATGTGCTATGTGTTATGTGTATGTGATGTGTCCTTCTAGTGGTGGTTTGGACTATGTGTCACGGCAAATAAATTGTGAAATGTGTATATGTGAACATGTGTAAATGTGTATATATATGTGAGCATGCAAATGTTAAATGTGAAATCATGTGAACCATTTATGTTAGAATGTGAACATATGTACATGTGAAATGCTTGAAAAATGAACCATGTGAAATATGGGAATGTGTAACCATGTGAAGTGAATGTGTTAGAATATGTTACGTAAATTCATGCTATGATATTTCTAATCCCATATAAATTGCTATCATGTTATAGTCAAATTGGAAGTGTAGTCTTCATGTGATTAAGGAGTAGAAAGCATGTGATAAGAAGTGTTATTTGAAACATCTTAAACCATGTACCATGTGTTTTGATTTTGTAGAAATACCATGATAGGTTGTCTCTCATAAATGTTCAAGCATGCTATTGTTGCCTTGCAAATTGAATAGTAGACCCACTATGAATGCATGAATGATGTGATGGAGCTTGATGTGTATGGACTACTTGCTGAGTCCTTTAGACTCACTCCTTGCTTCGGCGTACAGGTGTAGTTGGTGACACACCTTTGGAGGAGACAGTGGAGAGCGACTCCGAGCGTGGGGATTAGCTGGTGAGCTGACGTAGTGTCCCTTTTTGTTCATAGTATGTGAATTGTAGCTTGTATTAGAGTTATCATTGTGTAATTATGGGCGAACTATGTATTAAATGTAGAACTTTAATTTTGTGGACAATGTAGCTTGGTTTAATTTCAATTATGAAAGTTTAGTCTTTTATTTTGTTATATGGATCATGTATGATAAATGTGGATGATGGAATGTGATGACAGTTAGTCCTTTACTTCCGCGACTCTGTATCTATATTTGTGTATATCTCAATCATGTGATAGTGTTGGGTAAATGTCCCACTGTGATAACCTTTACTATACCGACGTGGGTTGGTATAACCGTACCGTATAATGAGGGTCGTCACAGTTATGATCTCATCATAATTATATCCATTGCGCATATCATGGACTTCATAATGAAACGATAACGAATTACACATACCGAATATAAAAGCCTTATTATTATTATCAAAGAACAAGATTGTACAAGTTATGATTGCTTGAGAACATCCATAACTAACACAAGCAACATGGACCAACAGAGAGTACACTGCAGCAGCAAAACTGCAGAAGCAACGCGAGCAGTCCTGGGAGAACCTCCACCAAAACCACCAAGGCACTGCTCTGGGGAAAACCCACCAGAACACACCAGCCAAACGAACAGCACACCTTCGACCCCGAGGTAGCGCAACAACAGATAGAAAATGCGCACGGGACAGTCTTAGAGAAACCCTCACCAGGACGACAACAAACCATTCTGGGAACATCACCAGAACACAGGGCAACCAAGCAATGCTCCTCAACCTCGAGGGTAGCGCAACGATAATCAACCAGACTACAGAGACCTCAACCATAGAGGTAACACAGTGGAAGACTTCAACGAGCACAGAAGCAGTCCCAGAGGGAGAGGAAACCCTCACTAGGACAACAACAAAACAGTTCTGGAACATCACCAGAACACAAGCAGCCAAGCGATGCTCCTCAACCTAGAGGGCAACGCCGCAACAACCGAAACGAGCACAACACAGTTCTGGGAAACCTCACCTCCACCAGAACCAACAGAGAAGAACTCTGGGAGCACCTCACCAGTGTTCACAACCAGTCAGCACAAGGCCGACAACAGCCACAGACAGGTGTCGCAGCACTCAACCAGCGGTGCAACATGGCACACAAGCATCTGCTTAGCTCGAGCAAAGACGCCGACTGAGCAGAGCACAATACCCAACAGCTCACAGGTACACAAGGCCAAACACACATCAAACAAGGACACACCCTAACAACAAGGGACTGCCACAAGGCAAGAACACCTTCGACCAGTTCTGCAGACCATAACCCTGCAACGGTGAGGGCCACACCACAAGTAGGCTCTCTCAGCCTTCGCAACACAACCACCTGGACGCTCAGGCTGAGGAAATCCAACTGCAGCACGAGCGAAATCGCACAACCACGCTTGCAGCACGCGTGCCCAGCAGCAGCAGCACCACTCTCCTACAGCTCACACCTCGACCCTGCTGGAAAGCCAGCCACCTGTAACAAAGAACCAAATGCTTACACCTAACAGCAACTCTACACAAATGGGCTAGCAGCGTACTAGTACCTTTCTTTGGGACAGCCCTAGTTATTAACTCATTACAAATCTCGTTGGACCCCCGAGCTCTGATACCACTGTAATGACCTGACCTCCCAGACCCCCGCCAGGAACCCCAAAGGTCGCGCCGCCACCCACGGATCCAAAGACCTGGAAGGGTTAGAATTTAGTCCAGTGAGATAAGCAATGAATTCAAATAACTATAACCAGAAAATTCGTACATTAATAAAGAAATTATGTACAACATGTCCAAAAAAAAGTACAAGTATAGAAAGAAAGGTGCAGTCCTTAAGTGGCATACCTCGAGGACTTGCAAAAAGGCAACTCGATTCACTCCTGTAGAAAGCTCACATGCTCGCAACTCACACTGCTGGAAATGCACGGCATACAAACCGCCACCACGACCATCCGACAATGAACTCCTGTGACAGCGAGTTCCTACCTGAAGAGAGTAGGGGGGTGAGCCTCGCGAACAAGGCTCAGTTGGGATAACCAGTCCCTTACCAGCCAGAGCAGCAGGACTCCAATGAAAGCAGAAGCAAACTACTCTAGAAAGAAGTAAAGCGGGGAAACACCTAGTGCAGAGTACTACAATGCAGCGGAACAGAGTACGCCATGACCCACAACTAGGGTCAAGCCAGACACGACTCCTGCAAACCAGTGGAGTCAGAAAACACAATACGGAAGCAACCCTCGGCACGCACCCGCCGAGACAAAGAAGCTCACGGAACACCAGAGCAACCACGTGAGACCTGAGTCTCACGACACAAGCACCAACATCCCGGACCTCCATGAGGTAGGGAAGGAACAACCAGGTGTCACCACGAGAGACACCGAGCAACCATGTGAGAAGTAATGTCTCACCACAGGCACGGCCACCTCAGATCTCCACAAGGTTGAGGGCCCACAAGCAGAACCACTCTAGACCTCGGACTCCATGAGGTCAGGGAACTACACCCTACAATGCCACCACGGACGGCACCAAGGAATGGTTTACAAAACTAGCGGTTGGGTATCTGCACAAGACACCCCGAGAGATCATGCAACACTGAAATTGCTAGCACGGCCCACAATGCCAAACCAACCAAGCCCACGACACTAGACCGACTAGGCTACAACAACCGTGCAGGCTAGGGCGACGAGACTCACTTAGAAAGGAAACTCCATCACAACAAGAACAACCAAGCCATCGCCATAGGCAGCTAAGAGGAGGACACTACGTCCACACCTCCAACTCACCAGCCGCTGACTCCTGCCTACAACCTCCCTAGTAGAGTGAGGCTAGTGAGCCATAGCAAAGAACAACTAACAACCACCGTAGCTGGCCGAGCTGCGGCCCAAAGCCTACCCTCCCTACGCGGCTCTAGAACCAACACAAAGCGAGGCAGTGAGAAGGACTAGCTGGTCCGCACGGTAAAAAATGCCTCAACCACCTCGGAGACATAGACACAGCTAAGGGAGCTCCACAAGTAACTCTACGCCACTTCCCCACCATTTTCCCCTCTGCTACAAGTCTGCCACACTAGGCTGTCGACTCGAGCACACTCGTAGCCTAGAGAACTCCCTCAACAGGCTCCGAGGATAGGGTCCAGGTAACGGTAACAACCTGTCTCGTGGACAAGCCTCAAGTGCCTAGCACTGGGCGAAAGAGAACTGGTGGGACAACACACAGAAACTGGCACAGCTGGCTTGTAACCAAGATAAGCCAACAGGCATAGGCATGCACGACACACCACCTGGAAATCCCCCAAGAGGACCGTCGGCCAATGCCGACAACACGGCACGGCTGAGAAACTGGAACACCACCAGACAGAACAACAACCATCGCTCTTGTAATAATCGATTGACAGTCAGATAATTGATTATTAGATAAATGCGAGCCTCCTAGCGCCACTGCTAGGACATGGCCACGAAGGGTCACCTTCGGTCACTGAACGCAGCGAGCCAACTTGCTGTGTTCCCTACCAGAAGGTCCTAAGGGCACTCCTACCATGGGGCACACATCGACACGCCAACCGAGTCCACGGAAACACCCAAGGCAAGCCTAGTGCTGTCGCGCCCTCCTAGCCCATCGCGATACCATCGTGACAGGAAGGGCAACCGTGACAAGCACCCTATTGCGACAGGTATGTGCGTCGCGACAACAGGCTTGTCGCGATAGGAAACCAGGTCGCGACACGACTCTTATCGCGAAGCTAACTGAGCCGCGATAAGGTCGCGCCCAACCAAGGCGATGCCTTCTTTGATGTCGCGATGCGCACGGCGGTCGCAACATCAGTCGGGAGGCAGACCGCCGGGATGCTACATCCGGGGTCGCTCAACCCTACAATCATGCCACACGGGGGGAGGGGAGCATGGGGAAAGCTGTAAAAGCATGCAATCAACCATGAGGGCTCCCAATCACCTAAATTGAAAGGGCTCAAGAAATCCCTATAGAAAAAGGAGAACTGAACCCCACAGGGCCTTCTCGACGGCAAGAACACCTCCTCCTCGCTCCACGACGCCGCTCGAAGCTCCGCATTAACTGTCGTCGGTGCCACCACGCTCCACGCCCAGATCGCCGGAGAGGAAAGCTTTCCCCGTTGAAGAGGAGAAGGGAAAGGAAAATGATAGAAAGGGTAAAGGGGCGCTAGCCAAGGCTTTTAGCCTTTGGCCCCAAAAACGAGATGGCGGGGTGTCATGTTACCAACCTTAACGCGACGGCCCTGCACGCCGCAACCAGAACGCGTCCCTCTGGGACGCTGCGACAACCTGACAGGTCGCTCTGACCCGCCTGCCACCCTGACAGGCGTCAGACGACCAAAAGCAGAACCCTGTCGCGACCCGTTGACCGAGCGCGACAAGAAAGCGACGCACAAGGGGGTCGCAACCCGGATGACTGTAGCGTCAGGCACCTCCGACACAACACTAACGCATCGACCA
Organism: Colocasia esculenta; assembly: GCA_014218235.1. Lineage (NCBI taxonomy): Eukaryota > Viridiplantae > Streptophyta > Magnoliopsida > Alismatales > Araceae > Colocasia > Colocasia esculenta. The sequence goes on along the minus strand of CM024763.1, from coordinate 92,117,874 downwards.
GGCCGGACTCGTTAGTGGCCAGTCATCCAACACAACAAAGGGGAAGCCGGAAAACCCAGGATGTTACATTAAGTACTGTAGAGAGCCAATCATACATTTGTAAGATTTCTGATTTACTTTCTTACCTTGAAGATCATTGTCTAACTGGTGGAAGTACTCATACGAGTGGTCAGATGCTGTGCTTGTTCAAAACCAAAACTTCTTTAGCAAATCCTTGATGTATATGGTATGATTGATGTGGGTTCCTTCCTTTTCTTGTTGGATTTGGAGTCCAAGGAAGTAAGTCAATTCCCCCATCAAATCATCTCAAATTCTCCTTGCATAATCTTCAAAATACTTGCAAAGAGATTCATCAACATAAATTGCACAATTAAGGTATGTTGAGAGCATGATTTAATAAACAATGTGTTATCTACTTTGCCCATAATAAAAACCATGTTTTAAAAGAAATGCACTCAGTCTTCATACAAGCTCTAGGTGCGTGTTTCAGACCATATAGTGCCTTACGCAATTTGAAACATAATTAGGATGGTTTATGTCTTCAGAGCCAGAAGGTTGTTCAAATAGACTTCATCTTTTATAAAACCATTTAAAAATGCAGATTTCACATCCATTTGAAATAATTTTAAATCACATGCAGATGCATATGCTAATAAAATCTGAATAGCCTCAAGTCTAGCTACTGGTGCATAGGTTTCATCAAAATCTATGCCCTCCTCTTGGGAATAGCCTTGAGCTACCAGTCTAGCCTTATTTCTAGTAATGACACCAGCTTCATCCAACTTGTTCCTGAACACCCATTTGGTGCCAATCACAGGATGATCTGATGGTCTAGGAACAAGCGACTAGACTTGGTTTCTCTTGAACTGAATTAGTTCATCATGCATGGCTAAAATCCAAGATTCATGAGTCAGTGCCTCATTGACTGTCTTGGGCTCATTTGAGAACACAAAAGCTAAATAATCACAAAAATAATATTGCCTTGGTTCTTACCCCTTCATTTGGATCTCAATGATATTTTCTTTGGGATGATCCTTCTTATATATCATTCCCTAGGAACATCCTCATGTACTATATCTTTCTATTGTAATTCTTCCAAGGGTGGATCTTCATTATCTTTAATGGATACTTACTGCATTTTCTCGGATAGGTTCTCTGTACTTCATCATCACTAACAATTTTTTCTCCAAGGAAAAGTTAGATTCATCAACTATAATATGTACGGTTTGTTTAATAAGTAAACTTCTTTTATTGAAAGCTCTATAACCCTGGGTTTTAGAAGTATAACAAGAAAAATACCTTCATCGGATTTGGATCCAGCTTACCAATGTTTGTCTTACCATTGTTGTGAATGAAGCAAGGACATCCAAATGTTCTGAGATGACTAATCTTGGGTGTCACGCCCCAAAATTTAGCAGCGAAAATAAATATCGAGAGTGTGAGCGATACAAGTATGAGCATCATAGTCGAGTAATTCAGAGAGACATCTAAGTACAATAAAGATTTAAGACAATAATAATGCCAGCCAATAACTCTTTATTTCATTTCCATCAAATCAAACTACAACCTTTAATAATCAGAGCCAAACATAGGGCCCATTATTGCATTTCAAAATACATTGACACAATGAAATAACTAGCTATTACAGACTCTATGGACTCTAACATGCCGACATCTGGCTATATCGATGGGTATACTTTGAGAAGCTCTTCACTCTTCCCCAGTCCCATCATTCTCTCTATCTTCGTAATCTTCACATGAAATATTATGGAAAGCAAGGTGTGTGCGCACTAACACCAAGTAGGATTTACATCTCGTGGTGTAGGCATGCTTTACGTAATTAACATGTTAACATGTGAGATACTATCATGCAATAATCATGTCAAGATGATCATAATAATCGATATGAAACAATGTCCAATGGTATAACATGTACGAGAATGATTCAATAAACAAAGTCTAGTGACATTTATCATGTGAGAAGGAACGTTTAACAATAAGATGGATGACATTACAATCATTTATCAAATAGAAGAGAGTCAATAGTCTATAGCATGTACAGTGGATATCACAAGTTGAATTCCATAGAATTCCAATGGACAATGGCATATTGGATTCAATAATGATGACATGTACAGTAGATTTGGCTATTTCACATGTATCAATTCAATCAATCAATCATTCAATAACAATTTGGAGATTACCTAGATCAATCTTGCATTCAATTAGGTGATTGCTAGATACCTCAATGGATCATATGCTCTCGCGGTTTATAAGTATTTCAGGTGCTCCTCCAGGACCAGACTGGGCCCTTATATGCACATGCATGGTTATGAACCGAAGTTCCAATAATTTCTGATAATTCAATTCATTCATTTATGGCCAATATGATTTCCAAGCAATAGATAGTCAAGTGCTAAGATCATGACAATGATAATAAGGAGCAAGGAAAGTGGACATGATCCGGAGTATTTTGGCAACATAACAGCTTAATTACTTTAGTCAATCCTTGCATTTAATGGCTTTGTTTCAATGTAATAAAATCACTCTCATGAGAAGTAGATAAGAACAGAGGTGCTTTCTATCTTCTGGTAACTTCAATGGTACAACCAACTCGGTCTCAATGAGGGAATCCACCGAGTATGGAGATTTACTGAGGTCTTAGAGAAAATGTCACTAGTTTGTCGATACAGAATGACCAGCCGAGAGTTTCCCAATTCCCCAAGAGAGAGCTGCCTATATGTGCAATGTGTCATGTAGAACATGTCTCAATGTCACAATCCATTAGTTAAAATAAGACGGAAAGCTTTTAACAAGAAGGCATGACATGGTATGCAATTCAGTCTATCACATGATTTCTGCACTTTTAACATATAGCACTTTCAATTATTATCAAGATAGAGTAAGAACATAGCCGGTCCCAAGCCCAGGTGAGAAAGGAGAGGGTTTGCATTAGGTTGACAGCTAGCAGTAAAATAATGTCAATCCTTACATGAATTCTGATCTAAATATTTGTGCTAATGCTAGGGAGTTCCCCATAAGCGACGCGCCACGATGGCATCCGATTGCGGTGTCAAATAGGCAAGGGTTCCCGTGTGGGGTTGGACGAACACGGGGAAAGAAGTTAGTCAAAAACATAGGATCCGTCTAGCTACTTGGAATAGGAACTTTAACAGTAAGGGTTAGAGTTGGTCAAGTTAATGAGGGATATAGGGTTAGCGTAGCTTGTCTACAAGAAACTAGTTGGAAAGGATCTAAGCTAAGATATTGATGGTTATAAAATTTGGTTTACCGGAACTAGTAACTCTAGAAATGGTGTGGCCATAATAAGAGATAAAGACTTAAAGAGAAAGTTGTAGAAGTTAATAGACTAGGGGATAGACTTATCTTAATAAAACTATCATAGGTGAGGTTACTTTGATGTAGTTAGTGCATATGCACCACAAGTGGGTTTAGAAGAGAGCATTAAAAAGCATTTTTGGGAGGCTATTTATAGATTGATCCCAAAATATCCCTAGTGAAGAGAAAATTTTTATTGTCGGGATCTTAATGGTCATGGGTGAAGTAATAAAGGATATGAGAGAAGCATGGAAGATTTGGTTTTGCGCGATGAAATGATGGGTACTAGTATTCTGAGTTTCTATGGCTTATGATCTAGTAATTGCTAACCCTTCTTCAAGAAGAAAGACGAACACCTAATAACATACAAGAGTGGAACACATAGGAGCCAAATTGATTATTTTCTTATTAGAAAGGTTGATAGAGTTTTGTGTAAAGATTGCAAAGTTATTCCTAGAGAGAGTTAGCACCACAATATAAGTTACTAGTAATAGATGCTCATATTCCAAAATTTAAAAGAAAAAAAAACCATAAATAATTGTGGCAAGATTAAGTGGTGGAATTTAAAAAGTAAAAATTTGGAAACATTTAAAAATCATCTAGTAAAAGAAAGTATTTGGAATTTGTTGGATCGAAATGGCACTAGAGATGTCTAGAGGGGGGTGAATAAGACTTCTTGGCTTTTAAAATTTCTCTAAAATTACACAGCACTAAATAAAATTCGTTAGTACTTAGTGTGGTGTGTGATTTAAGTGTAAAATAGGCGAAAACAATCACACAAATGCACAAAGGATTTATCCTGGTTCGACCCTTCCCACATGGAAGTCCTACGTCCAGTCCTAAGCCAACCACTTGAGATTTCCACTAACTGCCAATGAATTGGCCTTCTCTCACCCTTGAGAGGAAATACAATCCCACTTGCTCCAAAGCAAGTCTCCCTAAACAGGGGAACAAGACAGCCTTACACAAGGCCTTCCCTACATAAGAGGGGAAAAACAGGAACAACCTCCTACAGAGATTACACAGAAGAAAAGGGATGAACAGACTCTTGTGTGTTGCTTCAAGATTGAGCCACAAAAACACACTACTTCAGAAAGGCTAATAGATCAGAGATGCAACTCAAATCCTTTCTAAAAAAGCAGGGTGGACTTTAAAAACAAATGCAATTACAATTGCCACCCAGACACAAGACTTCTGTGAAACTAAGAGAGCTTTGAGAAGTTTGCTGAAAGGGAAGCTCTCCAACTTGTGGCTTGGCAGAAGGCTTGCAAGATTTCTAGCTTGAGAAAAATTCCAAGTGTTGAGCTCACTAGAGTTGCAATCACTTCTTCTTTTTGTTTTTCTCTCTATGGATATCTCTTTCTTGATATCTTAGTGTGTCTTCTCCTTTCAACTTCAGCTCTTTTATAGTCTTCAGAAGAATGTAGTCGTGAAACTGGCCATTGGAAATCTGGCCGTTTGAGAAGAGATCTAGAATCCTTTGGATTTTGCTAAGTTTGTTATCCATGGGTCCTTTTGCTTATTTGCTTCTATCTAATGTCTTCAGATGAGAGTGGTAGCTTTACAACTAGAAGGTCGGCTTCTCATTAAGTGGACTGTGAAAGCTCCTTGCTAAAAACAGCTTCACTAAATGTCGCAACAAGGACAAGATAAAAAGAGAGAGAGCACCTCCATGTTTTGAGGTAGGTGTAGTCAGAGGAAGATAAGAAAAGCATGGAAACCGTATAGCACCTTTCAGACTAGTAAATAAAAGACAGATAGTTGTGCTAGAAGGTGAGGTGAGGGTCTGACAGTGTGGTAGGTGAGTTCCTGTCAGATGCCATGCATATGACAAGCATTAATGCAACATATCTTCAGTATGAGGAAAAATCCGGGCTGCTGTCACTAGGCAATATATCAATTTGAATAAGAATCACAGATGTAAACAAAAATAAATTTAGATGAATACTTTAAGTATAATAGTTTCATTTTGTCAGACAATAATGATAATCTGATGGATTAATTTAAGGTATTTAGTTAATGAAATTGTATCAACAAGAGATGAAATCTAGGTTTTAGAAGTTTGTGAAACTGATATCTTTAAAGAACAAGAACACATACAGAACTGACAGTGAAGTCGGAAGGAAGATATTACAATCCGGCTCTAGGAGTGAGATACAAAATAGACTGATTCGACTTCATCAGAGGATACCTTGGATTATGTTATTCGACTTTGAAGTTTGGTCAAAGTTGCATTAGAAACAATAATTCGACTTTAGGAGTCGGATATAAGAGAATTCGACTCCTTAGAATTGAGTAGATTCGAACCAACAATTCGACTTCAGAAGTCGGATACTGAAGAGTTAGATTTATGAACCATTCGACTGTAGGAGTCGAAGTTGGCAGTCGGATTATGTAGTAGTGGTCTAGACTTAGAAATTTTGACTTTAGAAGTCGGATACTAAAGAGTAGATTTATGAACCATTCGACTGTAGAAGTCGAAGTTGGCAGTCGAATAGAGTAGACTGTGGACTTAGAAATTTTTTGAGATGGAGTTTGTCCAATACTCTTCGAACTTTCCTTCTGTGATATAACTTGAAATTATAGAGAATATAACTCTAGATTGTAGAAAGTCTTTTAAAGGTTTTTGTCATAGCAAACCTGTAAGGCCCTCGAATTTCCGTCGCATTTTTTTTGGTGTCGTGGTGTGAATATTGTGCTTGTGTATGTATGTATGTATCTAGTATGTATAATTAGTATACTTATGTGTGTATGTGTAAATTTAGGTATAAATAATGTATGTATGCTTGATGGTAGTGTGTGCACAATACCATATAGATAACATGTTATATATACATGATGTGCATGGGTTTCCGCATGTTTTAGAGTTCTGGACGAAGACCAGATTAGCGTCAATATTAGTAGACGTCGAGTTGTGTCGGCGTCAACCCTGTGGACGCCACACTAAGTCAGCGACCAGCGATGTGGACGCCAATTTCTCTGACCTGCATGCGTTTGCAGACCCGAAATTCGGAAGCAAGCCACCCCAACCATTGGGGAGCCATCCCCAACGGTCTGAAAGGCCATCTTGTCACCCCTGCGTGATAGGAGAACCCCCTCTCTCTATATACAAACCCATTTTTTTCAACCCTAAGCTTCTCTTTGCCCTTTGCAGAAGAGGAAGAAGAGAAAGGAGTGAAACCCTATTTTCGAACTGTGAGAAACCCTCAACTTTGCAACCCAAAAATCTGAGTTCTGAAGCTGATCTTGCCACCTGCTGCATCAAGGAGCTTGCTGGATCATCGAGGGAAGGCATGCCCGACCACGGATTGCACTGGAGTTGCTCAAGAACCCGAAGGAAGGCCATCTGGAGGCTGGTTGGGAAATTCTTGGGACAGCCCAAGGAGAGCTTCACCAAGCCTTTTGATCCCTTTGGAGTATACCTAAAAGGCAAGTACCCTACCCATAACGTCCATGTATGTTGTCAAGGTTGGTTTTATCATTTTTGTGCATTTTCCCTCGTGTCCTAGATCCCCAATTCCACCCTATCTTTGGAGCTCGGGCTGTGTTTTGCACCGACCTGAACCTAACGGCAACATCTGTTGTCGTTAAGATCATGCTTAGTGTCCAGCGATTGTGCCGTTAACATTAATAGAGCCATAGCTTGCCGCTAAGTTCATCTGAGCAGAACAACAGGCTGTTCTGCCCTTCTATATGATTAATTTCGATATGTTTCACAATGAGGATATAATGTAATCTGTTATATGTATGTATACTAGCTAGGTAATGGATGGGAATATGAATGTACATTATTTTGTGGATGATAGAGCTTATTTACATATTTGAAAGCATGTGGAGAATGTTCATGTGTATGTTCTCACCATTATCCTGATAATCCGTGGTTAAATCATGTTGCCCTAATTTGTTAGACCATGTATGTACAACCCTGTCTGTGCTCTGAATTTCTGGAATTTTCCATGCTTGTATGATTTATTGAATTTTCGTTTTGGGAAATATAAATCATGCGTAGGTCACGATAAATCTTCCGGTAAATGTGTACTGCCCAATAAATTCGGGAATAAATCATGTGGCTCTATGCAGGCTAGGGTTCAGACAGTGAGTTGTTAAATTTGTGATGGTGTTCAACTCCATGCTAACTGAATTGTAGATAGCATGTGAATTCGATGTTAGATTTTCTGTAATTACGTTTAGGTTAGAAAAATCAGAAAAATTGCATGTGGGATCCTAAACCCGAAATCAGCTAGTGGTTTAAAATTTCAAGTCATTTGGACAAGTATATGACGCAATATGAATTTCTATGTAGAAATACAAAATTTATGCATGCCGTTGCAAAAATGATTTAATTCTGTTATTTCAACCTGAAGGTGAAATTCCCTGAGTGTAAATTTCTGTAATTGTAGTGTCATGTCAGGAAAACAGAGCCCCATGGTGTGTGTGAATGAGTGAATGAGTGAGATGTGAGTGTCATGTGCTAAAAAAGTGCTTTAAATCGGAAAAGTCTAATGTGTAAATTGTGCCAAGTGTGACACTGCTTCCACAGAGGGCAGTGGAACCGTATCAGGGAAAAGTCCCTCTGAGAAGGTTCAATGTGTTGTGACCCTAAGGGCATTAGGGGGAAATCCTGGAGGTGGACAAGTACCACTGGTTAGGGTGGAGACTTGTTCTCCCGTGTCTGCGCAGTCCAAAAGTCGCATTGTATTGCCTAGATGGCGTCTATGTGATGTGATGTGTGGTGTCCTTCTTTGGTGGTTTGGACTATGTTTCACGGCACTAAATGTGAATGTGTAAATGTGTATGTGTTCATGTGAAAAATGTGAATGTGAACAATGTGTAAAAGTGCATGTGTAAAGTGTGAAATATGCGAATTTGAAATTGTGTAAAAATGTGAAAACCAAAATGTGAGGATGTGTGAGTTTGTAATCCATGTTATGACAATCTGAAATAATGCTTAAACAGTAGCTTTACTATGTTATGATCATGTTATGTATGCAAAATGCCTAGAATCCATGCTAGGGATAATTGTTAAGCATATAGAAACAACTTCATACTTGGATGTCACATGTTGTGATTTAATTGTTGTTGTAGCTCTCATGTGTTAGATTA
>CM024763.1:92022228-92109332 GCA_014218235.1 Colocasia esculenta | reverse complement strand
GTTGTGTTACAGTCGGTATGTTCTGGACCCGCCTCGCCATGTTTCCACCAGACACCCGTTCCATATCTACCTCCTCTCACAGTTGTATTTTTAATAAAAGAATCCTTTTGCTTTCGGAAGGATGGTCACTGGGTAGAAACCGTCGATGACAATCGAACCAACAGATTTCCCCCTAATTTCAACACAAATGATTTAGAATCCTCCATGCAATAAGGACATGCCAACCTCCCATGTGTGCTCCAGCCAGATAACATGCCGTAGGCTGGAAAGTCACTTATTGTCCACATTAATGCAGCCTTCAGATTGAAATTCTGTTTTCTGGATGCATCATAAGACTGCACACCATCTGACATAACAATTTCATCTCATCAATCAGGTCTGAGATATATGTCTATTTCTTTCCTGGACTTTTTAGACCCGGAATCAGCAATGAAAGGAAAGATCTCCACGCTTCATGCACATGCCTGGCGGAAGGTTATACGGTGTTAAGAATACTGGCCAACATGAGTAAGATGCCACTGAGCCTCCGAAAGGATTGAAACCATCTGTGCATAAACCAGCCGTACGTTGCGTGGATCCCTTGAGAAGTAAGGATGAGTATGGCTAAAATGAGCCCAAGCTTCACCATCGGCAGGATGACTCATTTCACCTTCGTCGCGACGGACTCTTTCCGCATGCCATGTCATATGTCCAGCTGTCCTCGAGGACATGAACAATCGCTGCAATCTGGGTGTGATAGGAAAGTACCGCAATGACTTATACGGAACATCCTTCTGCTTTGACTTGTCCCCTCTCTTGGGCTTGAACCTATCATGCTTACAAATACAGCATGATGTCTTATCTGCATCCTCTTTGTAGTACAGCATACAGTGATTCGGACATGCATCAATTTTCATAAAACCAAGCCCCAAATCATTCACCATCTTCTTCGCACGGTAAAAGTCAGTAGGTAACCACTCTGATTGAGGAAGCATGCTCTTGACCAGTAAGAGAAGCCGGTCAAAACAACTCTCGCTCATATGAAATTCAGATTTCAAATTCAATAGCTGCGACACTACAGACAACCGTGTGCTTCTCACAACCATCCCATAATGGCTCATCAGCATCTCGAAGTAACTGATAAAATCTCTGAGCTGTATCATTCGAACTTCTTCATTTGTTTGATCTTCATGATATTGAACTCCGGACCAGCAGCATCGACAACCATGTCTACGTACGTACTTGTGGAGGCAAAGTACTTAGCTGGTGCAGACGACTGAATATTCAACTCACCATGACAACACTAACTCATAATGGCCAATAATCCTCTCGTATACAGATGATGCTGCACATCCCATGTCGATATCCACTTTCTGTTCTTACAAGCCGAACACGGACATCGGATGTTCCCATCGGATCAACTGCTACTGATGTATTACTCAATGCAAACTCAATAAAACTGTCAACTCATCTTTAAACTCCTCGGTCACAACTCCATTCACTATTCCACGGTACATCCATGACCGATTCTCCGACATTTTTCCTACATATTAAATGTCATGTCCCGAGTTAAAATCAAACACACCCTCACATCATTCAAGTACCATACATACGTTTATGGAGAGTCCCAGAGCTAATGGGTGAAATAAAGCGTTGACGTAAAGATAAATGAAGAGTAAACATACATGAATATCAAATAAATTTGAGCACTATATAAATACTTAATGGTATTGAACAAAAATAACACAACCGTGATGTCTTCATATTAGGCCACCACCACTTGATCGGCTCTTTATTCACCAGCTTCTCAGTAGATTTCTTAGGGAGTGAACTAACCACTGATATCCCTAAATATAGTTTTCCAAATACATCTCTTCGTACATAATGGGAAGACATAACTTTGAGAATGTCAGTTCTTTTGACACAATTATTTTTCACAATTTACCCAGTCTTTTCCAATAACATGTACATACTACACCCCAACTGCGTCGTAAGATTACAGAATATCGCACTCCTTTTCATCTTGACCAATAACAGATAATCCACTTTTATTTCTAAACTTTGTCTTTCTTCTTTCCGAATAATCTTTATGATTTCGTCATCTTCTCTTTCACCAAAGTAAACCATCATGCAATCTTCGAATATCAGCAGAAATTTTACGTTCAAACAAACAAGTACTTTGATACTTGGACATTTGTTCTTCTTTGAGTCTAATTTCCATCGCGAACTCTCATCACTATTACAAAAAAAAATTATAACATTTTATTCACGAGTAATTTAAATATGAAATTAAATCATAATATGGTAAATATGAAAAAATCTCTCCAAATGGCTACAAATAAACATACGAATGTTGAATGATTAACTTGCAATGTGAAATTTGTGAAAGTAAACAATATGTTTAACAAAGAAAGTCATTGCATTGTTTATTTCATGTCAAGCGTAAAAAATAACAGCGAGCAGATAAATAAAAAATAACTTAATTTACCAAAAGCTTTGAATATAAGCAATTAGGAGAAGGAACTTGTAGGGAAGGGGGGCCAGGATGGGGAGGGGGTGCTGGGACGGGGAGGGGGAGGGGGGCATTTGTACTCGACGAATTGTACTCGACAATTTTCATATTTTAAAACACTTCAATAATAGATTCATGCTTACATTCCAACAAATATTTCTCAATATCAAATCAAGTTCATCAACAGAAGTAGATTCTTCATGACTTGGGAGTGGAGTTCTACAACTACTAGAACTTCCTGCAGTGCTTTGTCCCAGTGGAGTTTCCCTAATCCTCACGGAAGTGCTCATTCCTAATCTTATCTTTCTTAGTCTTACCCCATCCATCTCAGCATCCTCATCTCTGCACATATTTTGTTAACATGTTCCTTTCGCACTGCCCAACACTCGGTGCCATATAATAAAGCAGACATCACTGCCGTTCTATAAACTTTCCTTTAAGTTTCACTGGGATACGACGATTGCAGAGGACTCTTGATGCACTTCTCCATTTTAGCCAGCCGCCTAATCTGTGTGTCACATCATAAATCTCTCCATTCTCTTAGATGATAGATCCCAGTATCGAAACTCAATAAAGTGGAGTAAACAAAATGGACAATCATCGAGAATCAAACATTACTGTAAGCATCAACATGCATTCATATTTTGGAATATGGCCAAGGGTATAGATACAAGACTATTTTCAGTTTACACATCTGATGCCACAACGTAGATCAGAGCACCCTTTCAATCTTGAGTGGTCATTCCACTAGGACCTGATATTCCAGTCCCTAGATGAAGTTCAATTCAAAATAATATAAATCCCAAGCAAGCTTCAAAGAGGCCATAATATGTAACTACATCATGAGTTTGGTTGACACAACAGTGGAGTCTCTACTTGTTATGCATATTTTACCTTTACTGATTATCTCATGGCATGGTCCCTTGTCAAACATTGTTATAAAGACAGTCCTAGATATTATATATGTAATCTTGCTTCATTGATTGCATTCAACATTTTGAGTATTCAAGTTTCAGCATATAAATGGATGTACCTTTGCCTTTTCATCTGTTACCCGCAGATAATCAATCATTTCTTTCTCATTTTCTCCTCCTCTTCACTTTTATTTTTAGCATTTTATATTTTAACCAATGATAAAAGTTTCAACTATATGATTCATGATAGCAGGAAAGCTGACAGTGGCTGATCTGAGCCAATTCATGAGGACCTAAAATGGCAATGCATAATCTGATCAGAAAAACCATAGCACTCTAGACATGTCTTCTCTAGGACCGGTTTCAGTACTCATGCAGTCCATTTGTTCATGTCCTTCAAATTCGTGTCTTCTTCTTATGTAGTCACTTGATCAGTCATCACTAGGACCCATCCTAAATCAAGCCATGATGTAACAGACTATTAGTCAATGTCAGAAAACTAAAATGCCAGGACTTTTTTTATGTTTAGAGACCGAGCCTTACAACTTGGACTACCAAGTGTAATAGCTTCTCATGTTTCTATAAAACTTTAAATGACAAGGATTAAAATCTCAAATGCCGTTACCTTGACATTTTTTTAAATACTTAGAAATTTATAGACCTCAGGCTGAAGAAAGAAACCCATCCTGGCATATATGCTCAAAAAGGGGAGAAGATGACTACTTTATATGTTTCAAGCACCTTTGCATGGGATAATCCACACTGTGTCATGCACCAAAGGAGGGGAGGGGTAGGGGGGGGCGATTGGGGGGCGCTCGGACGGGAGGGAGGGGGTCGATTGGGGGTGCTCAGACGGGAGGGAGAGGGGGGCGCCGGTGGAGGGGGAGGGTCGCCGGTGGAGGGGAGGGAGTGGGACGAAAGGGGGAGGGGGGTGGGACAGAAGGGGGAGGGGGGGTGGGACTGGGGGGCGCTCAATCGGGAGGGAGAGGGGGGGTCGCCAGTGGAGGGGGGGGGGTCGCCGGTGAAGGGGAGGGGGGGTGGAACAGAAGGGGGAGGGGGGGGTGGGACTGGGACGGAAGGGGGGAGGGGGGGTGGTGGACAGAAGGGGGGGGGTGGGACTGGTGGGGTGCTCAGTCGGAGGGAGAGGGGGGTTGTTGCCGGGGGGGAGGAGGGGGGGAGGTCGCCGGTGAAGGGGGAGGGGGGTGGTTGGGACGGGTGGGTGAGTTGGGGTCGACAGGGGGGGGGGGGGGGAAGTCGTCGTGTGGAGGGGGGGGGGGGGGGTCCACCGTGGTGCGAGGAGGGAGGGGGAGGGGGGGGGGGGGGGGGGGGGGGCTTGGACATACCTCAGGCGGCGAGGCTGGCGGAGCACGGCGGCGGCGAGCAGCGAGGCTGGCGGCGGCGGCGAGCGGCGAGGGGCTTCGTTCGCGGGCGGCGAGCGGCGAGCGTGGCGGAACGGCGTCGGTGACCGGCGGAGAGAGAGAGAGAGAGAGAGAGAGAGAGAGAGAGAGAGAGAGAGCGGGAGAGCGAAAGGGGGTTTCGTGGGAGGAGAAAAAGCTGTTTTTCCGACCGTATTTCCCGACGGAAATATGTCCGTCGGAATATCCGTCCATCTACCGACGGATATTTCCAACGGACATATTTCGGTCGAAACTTCCGACCGATTTTCCGACGGATATTTTTAGTCGGAATATCCGTCGGAATTACCGACGGACAATAATCCGTCGGAAACATCCGTCGGTAGTCCCCGCAATTTCTTGTAGTGTGCCAGATTTGATTCAGCTCCTATGTCTAGCTTTCAGGTGCTGTTTAAGTTCAGATAATGTGCAGGATGCTATTAGCGCTTCTTTGTTTTCTCTGAAAGATTTGGCACCAGCTAAGCTTAGGAACTTATCTCAGCTGGGATTCACCTTCCTCAGCCTCGTAATCCATGTCCAAGATTGTTAGATGTTACTTTACCCAATGGGGATACAGATCAATTTGATGGCGCCCGCAAGCACTCTACGGTATTGCATTAGGCGTGGTATTCTACGGAATGATCGTGGAGATATTATCTTCTCCTTTGCCAACCGCTATCCCCAGATTCATTCAAGCCTTGAGACAGAAGCGCTAGCTCTAAGGGATGGACTCTCTCTGTGCTGCGATCGTGGTTTTACCAGTCTGTTGATTGAATCAGATTCTTGGTTCTAGTGCAAATCATCAGGGGTCGATTTCTTGTCCATGGCGGCTGGCTTTCCTATTCATGTGTCACGCCCCAATGGGGAATATCGGAGCGCGAAGGCAGTTGCAAGAAAAGGTATAGAGCGTATACTAGACATCAAACCGTTGCACCTGAATATACTAAGCAAATCTTTTCTCATTAATAATTTTCCAAATGTCTAGTTACAACCACTAATATCCGAGCCATTCTAAAGGGCCCAATTACATTGCAACTGAAGGAAATAACTAACTACAACTCTAAGATAAATAATGACTCAAGGGTATTCCTGGCTTCACTCTTGGTCATTCCCTTCCTCGTGAGTGTATGTGTCATCCCTCGTCTCACCTGAGAACACAACATCAAATAACGTAGGGTGAGTGATAACGCCCAGTAGGACTTAAATCTCAGGCTCAAGCAAGCTTTAAATAATTAATGCATTTAATGGCAGAGTGTCTAAGATAGCAGGTACAAGAGAGTCAAATATAGCACAACAGGTAACAAGATAGCACAAGAGCACGAGATCGAGTATAGTTTCCAAAATAGCACAAGTATTGATATAGCACGAATAGCAGGATGGCCATAGCACAACTACACAAGTATGGTAATAGCACGACGAGTATAGCACTTGTTTGTCATTCTAGACATCGAGAGTATAGCACGTTTTATGTTTTGATTGTCATATAGATAGTCGAGATAGATAGCACTTGAGTGTAATGCCAAACACTCTTGATCATTTAACTCCCATGGGCACTAGCACTTTCGGGCGCACATCCCAGGACCAGATCGGGCCCTTTATATATTGCCAGGCATTGTTATATTGTTTATCTTTAGACCATCATCAATGGCCAGTATAGAGTACCAAGAATAGATAAGAGCACAAGATGAATAGATGAGCTAGTAAGTGAACGTGAATAGGTGAGCGAGTAGAGTATAGATGAGAGCTAGTGGACATTTCACGTAATACGTCGAGTAATTAGGCGATAGTAACAGTTGCACAACACGCGCACTTGGTGTTGGCAGTCAGGTGGAACTCACGACCCTACCACTGGCCTTGTTATGCACAGGTCCAGAGGTCCGGCGTGATCTAAGACGAGAGTGAATCTCTAATAGCCTTTGGATCATATAGATCCCTAAGGGGTATCATAGGTATTAGGGTACAACCGGCTCGTCGACCATGTGGGAATCCATGATCAGAGGAGACTTACGGAGGCCTTGTGCAAGAGTTCACTAGTCCGACGAAAGGAATATCCGACGGAGAGTTCACCACAAGCCAAGTAATGTGTGTATATAAAACATGTGCTCGACGTTCTAGAGGAATTCTAGGACAGTGGAGCGTCGATATCGGTATTATAAACAATGCACGAAACGAATACAAGTCCTTAAAATAGGGCAATTAATGTACTTTATTTAAATAAATTACCAGGCACATTATGAGATATTTTCTGCAATATTTCAGCCATAAATGGATGGTTCAAGCGTGTGCAAGTGCAAGAGAAATCATAGATAGAAATAAGTCGTGAACATGTATTTTAAATCATTCAATATAGCATCCTTTTTAAGTAGGGTTTTACTGGGGTATAACGGTAAGAAGCGTTTTTATGAAGGCGACATAGGGCTGTAAGGATGGCGACATGGGCCAGGCAGAACGCGACATGGTCTTGCACAGGTCGCGACAGGGCATGCAAATCGGGTACTGAGAACGCGACGGCTCACCTGTCGCCTTCTTGGTCGCGACAGGGAGGCTGTCGCAATCAGGCCCCATAAAGTGACATGTCGAGGCGTCGCCTTCTGGTTGTCTGCGCCTGACTCTGACAGGAGTCAGACCAGACATTGGATTACGGATCATAACATTTAAATTTCTATACAGGGTCATTTAGAAAATCATAACTAATTATATAGTCAAAGAAAATCATGAAACCAGTTGCAAATTAAACTAGACATGTAAGAGTACTTCTACTAAATCAGAATTAGAGAGAGAGCATGGTTTGAACATGGTTTGAGAACGAACAAGGACGAGTAACATAGACATGACATAGAGAGCAAGACTGATTTAATTCGAGCAACATGCTCAATGAATTTAGGCTTTTTAGGGGCAAATGATCCCTAACAACATGAAGTATCTACAGTAAAATTTTCGTAGCATGGGATCAAGTATTCATAGAGATTGAATAAACATGACACCTCGGGGTTATCATGTTTGCAGTTCTTCAAAAATTAAGAACAAAAGATAGGATGGATGGAAAAATATGAAACTTGGGGGTTTCGTTCAAGAGGGTAGGAAGAACCTACAGAAAAAGTTTCATGGTTTATGCTTGTGAGAATGCCTACCTTGACTCGATTTGTCCTCTAGGGCTAGAACTTGAAGAACAAGGGAAGAAGCTTCAAGCTCTTCTTCTCTCCACGAAATCCTCTCCTCCTTAGCCTCTTTCCACGTCCAGCAACTCTTGGCAACGAGCTAGGGTTGCCCAAGAGAGTTTAAGAGGTGTATTTATGTAAGTATGTATTTCTATTCCTACTATTACTCTAATTCCTCTTATTCCGAGATTTCCTAACTCCAACCTCCTTCCTTTCTTTCCAACCCCTATTAGACTTGGATGAGATCTAAATTCGTGCTAAACCATATAGGGTAGGTTAGGAATCCTATTATGACTCAAACTAGCTATTTAATGTATTAATAACTCTTTTCTATTTAAGTAATATTCTAGTCATGAATTTAGGGTATTTTCCTATTATTCCCCTTTTATAATTTCTTATTTTGACCCACAAATTTCTAATGGGTCCATTTAATAAAGCCCATTACTTGTTTTCATTTAATAGGTTTCGTTCAATTCCTTTTTGTGTGAATCTTCCATTATTTAATTTTCTTTTATTGATTTTTTTCAAATAATTCGATTTTTAATTATTATAAAAATCCAGGTTGCTACATCATGACATTTATCCAAGTGCCAGTCTCTTCACGTCTCTATTTGTCATGTATTTTGGGAGGCCAATTAGGTTGCGGATGCTCTTGCTAACTTTGGTTGCTCTTCTCCACATTCTTGTAATTCTTGTCTTCTGGGCTGATCTCCCCCCTTCTGTAAAGGGATCCTGCCGTCTTGATAAGGTAGGGTTCCCTTCCATCAGGCCCTAAGACCTTTTGTGTTCTTTTGATTATCGCTATTATTAATAAAATTTCCATTGGAGTTGTGTGGTGGTGGAGTGGTAACCTCATCCCTTCTCTGAGGGGGTGAGCACTGTTCGTCTACCTCTTCTAGGTATTCACCAAAAAAAAACAAAAAAAACACTTCAGAAAGTAGTGGAAGAGGGACTTGTGGACTGTAGTAACGAGTTCCCTACTTCCATCTTTAGGAACAACAATAGTAGAGAAGATGTGATGAATGAGATGATTAGTGGAGGAAAAGAATGGCATTTAGCTTAAGATTATCTACACCGGGATGATAAACATGATGGGTGATGGGAGTGTAGTAGTCAGAAGCAGATGAAGGGTTCACAAGAATGTCCACCCCGGAGTTAGGAATTTGTAGGGCACGAGAAAAAAGAGAGGGAGTGATGTGAAAAGGAGTGCCCTTAACAGTGGTATACAACTCCGAGCTTACCACTGACAACTGGAGGTTATTATAGAACTCCGTCACACCTGCGGTAGAATACCTGGTGTGGGAGTACACAAATTTGTCCAGCCCTGAGTGTTGAACAGGGGTTGTAGACCAGGAAACATGTCCTCAATGGATTCAAAGTTCACGAACCGAGGTTGCACGAACTTGGTGAATGAGCCCTGGACCCTCGACGCCTGAAGGTTGCGAGGAATGATGACTCTGGCAGACGATCTTCCCGATGCTTTGTCCGGCGCTCGACTGGTTCCCTGGAACCCTCGCCGGTTTGTGGAGACCGAGGACGGCGACGAGAGGCAAGCTTCTTGGCCGGAGGAGCCATCAGAAGGGGTGATTCAGTGTGAGAAGGCTCTGAAGGTGGAAGGGGACAGAAGGAGGAAGAAATGCAGAGAGAAACAATTTCTCTTCTGTCGCCTGGAGATAGAGGGATTTGGGGAGGAAGGAAGGAGGAGAGACTTTTGGAGGTGGGAAGGGAGGAAGGGTGTGTGGGTTGTTGAACCACTCCTATATTTTACCCTTTTATTTTGGTGATAATAAATTATGTTTAATTAATTATTATTAAAAAATTTAATATTATGTTTTTCTTAATAAATATAAATTTACATGATTATTGAATATAAATGTATTTATTAGCATGATTTTTTCTAATAATAATTAATATCATGATTTTCTAATAAATATAATTTTATGACATTATTCTATAATGATTTGCACTAAACAGATAATGGATTCCATTCAATATATATGGATTTCAGTTCAAAGTGCCACATCGATTTGGTCCCATAACGATTTGATAAGTGACACTCATAAGGATTCCTTTATACTCACACAGACTCCTTTGTAACTCATAAGGATTCCTTTGTAACCCACACAGACTTCTCATAACGATTCCTTTATAACCCACACAGACTTCTCATAACGATTCCTTTGTAACCCACACAGACTTCTCATAACGATTCCTTTGTAACCCACACAGACTTCTCATAACGATTCCTTGTAACTCACACAGACTTCTCAAAACGATTCCTTTGTAACCCACACAGACTTCTCATAACGATTCCTTTGTAACTCACACAGACTTCTCATACGATTCCTTTGTAACCCACACAGACTTCTCATAAGGATTCCTTTGTAACTCTCATAAGGATTCCATTGTAACTCTCACATGGATTCCTTTGTACTCTCATAAGGATTCCTTTGTAACTCTCACATGGATTCCTTTGTAACTCTCACATGATTCCTTTGTAACTCTCATAAGGATTCCTTTGTAACTCTCACATGATTCCTTTGTAACTCTCATAAGGATTCCTTTGTAACTCTCACATGGATTCCTTTGTAACTCTCATAAGGATTCCTTTGTAACTCTCACATGGATTCCTTTGTAACTCTCACATGGATTCCTTTGTAACTCTCATAAGGATTCCTTTGTAACTCTCACATGGATTCCTTTGTAACTCTCACATGGATTCCTTTGTAACTCTCATAAGGATTCCTTTGTAACTCTCACATGGATTCCTTTGTAACTCTCACATGGATTCCTTTGTAACTCTCACATGGATTCCTTTGTAACTCTCATGGATTCCTTTGTAACTCTCACATGGATTCCTTTGTAACTCTCATAAGGATTCCTTTGTAACTCTCACATGGATTCCTTTGTAACTCTCACATGGATTCCTTTGTATCTCTCATAAGGATTTGCTCTCACATCGATTCCTTTGTAAAATATGGATTTCACTTAAACATAGATTTATTTTATATTCCAAAATATTTTTGGCATCTAGTGAAAAAGTCAAATATTCTTGATTTGCGTAATCCTCTATCTTTCTGACAGGAGATCTTTTTGCTTATCTCTCTAAATCTTTTCTTTCCTGCCAACAAAAAGGGGATTACTTACCACTTCTGGGTGGCATCAGAAAACATAAAGGTATGAACCTTTTTGACAGAAACACACTTTTATCTAAACACTTTTTTCTATGCTTGCAGACCTCGTAGAACACAAATTATCAGAAGAAAGAAAGATAGCAACGGCTAGAACTCCAACGGATCTCCTCAACGGATTTATTCAAATTGCTCATATAAAAGATGAAGAATGGCTGAAGAACAAACATAGCTTTTCCTGAAGATCTTTTGAATGAGTGTACAACCAGTGAGGAACCTGAACTCCAATACACTCAAAGAAAAAGATAGAAAGAGCCTGAGCCCAAGAAGAAGTGTTCAAGCATCTGAAGCACTGAAGCATTCAAGCTCCTTCTCCTCTCTTCTCTCTCTCTCTGTGTGCATCTTGTAAATCTGGGAGAGAGTCTTTTGCTGAGAGTTCTTGTAGTTGGTTTTTATTTGTTCCAACTCTCAGCTTTGTTCTTTCTTTTCTAAGAAAGATCCTTGTCCGGCTGTAGGACTGTATACAGTTGTTAACCTAGCTAGTGGTTAGTGTCTAGCAGAACCGCACTGGGGTTTGTACCAGGAGGTTGGCTTCTTTACCTGTAAGAGAAGTGGGCTGCCTTCTTGCCCGGGAAAGAAGAAGATCAGCTGGGGTGCTGAGTGTTGTAGTGTCCTTAAGGGGGACTGTACCCTTGGTTAGTGAAATCCCAAGAGGTTGCTTGGGGACTGGACGTAGGACTTCCATGTGGGAAGGGCCGAACCAGGATATTCCTGTGTCCTTTGTGTGATTGTTTATTTGCTTCCGCACTGCTACTCTTTATCACACTAAACTAACCAAACGTTCAAGTGTAAATTCTGTGTTTAAGATTCTATTTCAGATTTCAGAAAAACCTATTCACCCCCCCTCTAGGTTAGCTTGCTGCCGTACCAAAAGGGCCAACAAGTGGTATCAGAGCGGTCTCTGAACTTTCAAGAAGATCTAACGATCTTAGAGCAAAGATCCATGGCAGCTCAAGGATATGCTGAAGGTCAATCAGTCACCAGACCTCCATTCTTCGACGGAGAAGATTATCAATACTGGAAAATGAGAATGGAATGCTTCATTCGAGGCACAGACTTTGATCTGTGGCAGGTAATTGAGGTAGGTGATTTTGTTATTGTTCCTATTGAAGGCACTACTGCCATTACCCTGCTGATAAAAGTAAATTATCTTTAAACTTTAAAGCTAAGAACTATTTATGTTGTGCTTTATCCAAAAAAGAATTTAGTAGAGTATCTGCATGCAAATCTGCTAAAGAAATTTGGGATAAACTGCAGATAACTTATGAAGGAACGGATAAAGTGAAACAAACTAGAATAGATATTCTTGTTTCACAATATGAACAATTTAAAATGCTTCCAAGCGAAAATATTACTACTATGTATGATAGATTTTCAAGCATAGTAGTAGGCTTAAATTCTCTTGGTAAAACTCTTTTCAATGAAGAAACCGTTAGAAAAATACTTAGGTCTTAACCGTTTCATGGACACCTAAAGTAACCGCTATTGAAGAAGCCCATGACTTAACCAAATTGTCATTGATAATTTAATAGGTTCTCTCATGGCACATGAAATAATATGGAGCGATTGTCTGAAAGCTCATCTAAGAAGAAATGTACTAATGCTCTTAAGGTTGTAGCTGCTCCTTCCACTTCTTCTTCTAGCTCCAAAAATGCAGATTCTGAAGACAGTGACGTAGATGAAGTTCTGTCCAAGCTTCAGAAAATTTTCAAGAAGAAGAAAAATGGATCAAGAAGGATTCAAAAGAAAGAAAGAAAAGAAAGGAACCAGTCTGCTATGAATGCAGAAAACCTGGACATCTGAGACCAGATTGTCCAAGGTTAAAGAAGAATGGCCAAACCGAAAAGCTCAAGAAGCAGCACAAGAAATTTAAAAGAAAAGCCATGGCAGCTGCTTGGGAAAATGATGAGGCCACAAGCTCCGAAACATCAAGCTCAGAATCGGAGAAAGAGCAGGTAAATCTTGCCCTCATGGCAGGACTAGATGAGGTACATTCTGACTCATCTTTCATTCTTGCACAGATTCAGGATCAGAGTCTGAAGACTTAGAAGAAGTATTTATGAACTGTATGAAAAACATAAAAATGTTATAAAAGAATTAAAGAATTTGAAAAACACACTACTTGTTTGGAAAACACTAATTCTGATCTTAAATCAGAAATGGAACAACTAGAAGAACAATTAAAAGAATATAAAGATAAAATTATCTTTTAAATGAAGATTTGAAAATCAAGAACACAGAGAAGTTAGAGTTAGAAGAAAAATTAAAACTCTAACTGAAGAAAATCTCTATTTAAAAGAATCAGTTAGTAAATTAACTAGAGGAAAACATCTTTAGCCCTATGCTTAAAAGGGTCAAAATCTGGAAATAATAAACAAGGGCTTGGATACATACCTCTGGAAAAAGAAAAACAAGTCATGATTCAGAAAAATATCCACTACCAAAATTGTAAAAGAAACCAAGATGCCCCTTAAAAAGGCCCCTGTAAAAGAAAAAGTTCCAAAAATTTGTTTCTAAACAAACATCATAAAAACAATAAGAACTGCAAAATAGATTATATTCATTGTTGTTCTCATTGTAATAAATTAGGACACACAGTAAACACCTGCACAACAAGGCATCTAGTATGGATACCGAAAGGATATTTTCATGCATCTAACCATCAAGGACCCAAAAAGATTTGGGTACCTACTTCTGAGTAGTTTATTTGCAGGATGGCCTTGGAGCATCAGGAACAAAGGATGCTCAAGGCACTAGTGACTGCCAGCTCTTCATCCATCTCATATCTGAAGAGGGAGTAGTCATTAATTATTTTTAAAATTTAATATTACTAACAATTATTTACAAGTTTCATTCAGGTGGAGTCTCTCATTCAGGGGGAGCACAGATTAAGGGGGAGTTATTCATTTATGTCAATCATTGTTGACCCCTCAATGGTAAGAATTTCTTTCACAAAGGGGAGAGAATGCAATGGTAAGAACCTTTCTTTTTGTTTTGTGACAAAAAGGGGGAGAGTATGCATGGTATGCATTATCTGTGAATTTTCTGTATTTTCTATGCTTTACGTATTTTTGTCAGAAAATTCTCATAAATTTTGTCATCACCAAAAAGGGGAGATTGTTGAACCACTCCTATATTTTACCCTTTTATTTTGGTGATAATAAAATTTATGTTTAATAATTATTATTAAAAATATTTAATATTATGTTTTTCTTAATAAATATAAATTTACATGATTAATTGAATATTAATGTATTTATTAGCATGATTTTTCTAATAATAAATTAAATATCATGATTTTCTAATAAATATAATTTTATGACATTATTCTATAATGATTTGCACTAAACAGATAAATGGATTCCATTCATATATATATGGATTTCAGTTCAAAGTGCCACATCGATTTGGTCCCATAACGATTTGATAAGTGACCTCATAAGGATTCCTTTATACTCACACAGACTCCTTTGTAACTCATAAGGATTCCTTTGTAACCCACACAGACTTCTCATAACGATTCTTTATACCCCACACAGACTTCTCATAACGATTCCTTTGTAACCCACACAGACTTCTCATAACGATTCCTTTGTAACCCACAGACTTCTCATAACGATTCCTTTGTAACTCACACAGACTTCTCATAACGATTCCTTTGTAACCCACACAGACTTCTCATAACGATTCCTTTGTACCTCACACAGACTTCTCATAACGATTCCTTTGTAACCCACACAGACTTCTCATAAGGATTCCTTTGTAACTCTCATAAGGATTCCTTTGTAACTCTCACATGGATTCCTTTGTAACTCTCATAAGGATTCCTTTGTAACTCTCACATGGATTCCTTTGTAACTCTCACATGGATCCTTTGTAACTCTCATAAGGATTCCTTTGTAACTCTCACATGGATTCCTTTGTAACTCTCATAAGGATTCCTTTGTAACTCTCACATGGATTCCTTTGTAACTCTCACATGGATTCCTTTGTAACTCTCATAGGATTCCTTTGTAACTCTCACATGGATTCCTTTGTAACTCTCATAAGGATTCCTTTGTAACTCTCACATGGATTCCTTTGTAACTCTTACATGGATTCCTTTGTAACTCTCATAAGGATTCCTTTGTAACTCTCACATGGATTCCTTTGTAACTCTCATAAGGATTCCTTTGTAACTCTCACATGGATTCCTTTGTAACTCTCACATGGATTCCTTTGTAACTCTCATAAGGATTCCTTTGTAACTCTCACATGGATTCCTTTGTAACTCTCATAAGGATTCCTTTGTAACTCTCACATGGATTCCTTTGTAACTCTCACATGGATTCCTTTGTATCTCTCATAAGGATTTGCTCTCACATCGATTCCTTTGTAAAATATGGATTTCACTTAAACATAGATTTATTTTATATTCCAAAATATTTTTTGGCATCTAGTGAAAAAGTCAAATATTCTTGATTTGCGTAATCCTCTATCTTTCTGACAGGAGATCTTTTTGCTTATCTCTCTAAATCTTTTCTTTCCTGCCAACAAAAGGGGATTACTTACCACTTCTGGGTGGCATCAGGAAACATAAAGGTATGAACCTTTTTGACAGAAACACTCTTTTATCTAAACACTTTTTTCTATGCTTGCAGACCTCGTAGACCACAAATTATCAGAAGAAAGAGAAGATGAGCAACGGCTAGAACTCCACGGATCTCCTCAACGGATTTATTCAAATTGCTCATATAAAAGATGAAGAATGGCTGAAGAACAAACTAGCTTTTCCTGAAGATCTTTTGAATGAGTGTACAACCTGAGGAACCTGAACTCCAAATACACTCAAAGAAAAGAGAAAAGAGCCTGAGCCCAAGAAAGTGTTCAAGCATCTGAAGCACTGAAGCATTCAAGCTCCTTCTCCTCTCTTCTCTCTCTCTCTGTGTGCATCTTGTAAATCTGGGGGAGAGAGTCTTTTGCTGAGAGTTCTTGTAGTTGGTTTTTATTTGTTCCAACTCTCAGCTTTGTTCTTTCTTTTCTAAGAAAGATCTTTGTCCGGCTGTAGGACTGTATACAGTTGTTAACCTAGCTAGGGGTTAGTGTCTAGCAGAACCGCACTGGGGTTGTACCAGGAGGTTGGCTTCTTTACCTGTAAGAGAAGTGGGCTGCCTTCTTGCCGGGAAAGAGAAAAAGATCAGCTGGGGTGCTGGGTGTTGTAGTGTCCTTAAGGGGGACTGTACCCTTGGTTAGTGAAATCCCAAGAGGTTGCTTGGGGACTGGACGTAGGACTTCCATGTGGGAAGGGCCGAACCAGGATAATTCCTTGTGTCCTTTGTGTGATTGTTTATTTGCTTCCGCACTGCTACTCTTTATCACACTAAACTAACCAAACCTTCAAGTGTAATTTTCTGTGTTTAAGATTCTATTTCAGATTTCAGAAAAACCTATTCACCCCCCTCTAGTTAGCTTGCTGCCGTACCAAAAGGGCCAACATGGGTGCCTTTTAAAGAGGGTTGGAGAGAATTTGAAAGGGCAGGGTCCCACGGAATCCACCATAAAGGTCGCCAGTTGGACTTCCAAAAATCACCCTGTTGCCGGCTGTCGACAGCAGCATAGGGGCTGTCGACAGCTACAGAGCAGTTGAGCCAGAAATGTTAATTTTGAGAAATTTCACCCCATTTGAGCATGCACTGTTAGTAATAAGGTGGAGAATAGGTTTTAAACATATTACTAAGTGTCATGGCCACTAGTATGAGGACACAAAAATCATTTACAATGGTTAAGAGATAATACTTCGAGAGTCTTAAGTTATGGCATTTAGAGAACCATGTTCAAGCCCCAATAAAATAAAGACAAACCCATTCAATAAAACCATTGTAGAAAAACATATGACTTAGTGGCGATGTTCATTTGGTGATTGAAGACAACATTGACATGACCCATTGACAATAGACAACCTTGTCCCTTGAGTTAAAATTTGGAGGCTTCACTCTATTTCTTTGAATTTGATATTTTTGAACTTGTCAAAAGGGATATGGGAAAAGTGATAATTAGGTTCATGTATACCTTTTGACGTGAAGGTAGACATTTGTGATGTCGATGCGCCCAGTTACTCAGTATAAAGGACCATCATATCGTTGTACATAGATAATGGAATAACTTTTTGACACGAAGACAGACATTTGTGATGCCAAAGTCCCGGTTACTCAGAAATAAACATCATTGCTCTGCCTTTATCCCATATTATTTTTCTTCTTGTTTGTTTTGTGAAATAGGTAGCTTTTCTCCTCTTTTTTTATTAACAACCAAGGTGACTAGATATATATGGCCAAAGGGCAATGTGAAACGTTAAATTCAAGCACCATTTTACTTATCAATCCATTTTAGAGATATGATGAGCCACAAGGGAAATATTCAACTGAATGAAGTGGAATTGAATTGAGTTGTCAAGGTTTTCTAGATAACACAACCTAGATTCAGGCTCAAAATATTATGTCAAAATCATTGATAATTAATTTGTATCTTTGACACTAGATTGGGATGACATATAGTAATGAATTCAAAGTGCTATTCTCCCGTTATGCAATGATTGTGCACATACTCATTGAAGGAAGGTGAAACATGAGCAAGATGAGACAACAATGGGGTGTCTGTTGACAGCAGATTGTCCCTGTCAACAGCTACTGAACTTCAAGGAAAAGGTGTTTCTGGGAGAGGGACAGCTGTCGACAGATGAAAGGGGCCTGTCGACAGATAATGTACTCAGTCGAAACCAGTGTTCTGGAAAGGCTTGCTTGTCGACAGCTGCAATGTGGGCTGTCGACAGGTAAGTGAAAATCAGTGTAAAGACTTGGATTTGAAATGGAATTGAAACCATCAAGTGAGGGATCAAAATACTCAAAGTATGAGATGTGTATTCTTGAGAAAATCACTCACCTGGCCTTTTCTTTACTCCCCCATAGTGTGTGCATGTGGACACAACATTTCAAGCATTTGAAACATTGCAAACATGATATTGACAAGGAAGGCAAACACTTACTCACATGCAACATCCAAACCCATCCATGAATATTAAGTTAAGTAGTAAGAGGAAATGTGTATGACAAGGATTAAAGATAATCAAGTACCCTATTTTGAAGTGAATAACATTTGAGAATAGTGTCTATGGATACGTGGCGGGGAAAATGCCCTCACGCATAATGATAGTTTCCGAACAAGCTTAACTTGTTCTTTCACATATCACCATTTGATATACCTCATAGTCACTATTCACAAGGGCTGTTTGCCTCTGAATGTGGTTTTGATTTCATTAAAACTTGCATAAGCCCAATTCTCTTCTAAGAGATGTGAATCTTCCTCGGACAATGGTTTGGTGAAAATGTCAGCCAATTGTTTTTCAGTGGGTATGAAGCTAATTTTCTAAGGATTTGTTGGCTACCTCATCTCTCAAAAAGTGATGTCTTATCTCTATGTGTTTGGTCCTTGAATGTTGGATTGGGTTCTTTGAAAGGTTGATTGAACTAGTGTTGTAACATAGGATTGGTGTTCATCCAATATCAATGTTATAGTCACACAGTTAACTTTTTATCCATAACACTTGAGTTGCACAACTCACTGCAGCAACATATTCTGCCTCTGCAGTTGAGAGTGCAATCGAGAGTTGCTTTTTGGATGCCCACGAAACTATGCAACCACTAAGAAGTTGGCAGTACCTACTAGTGCTTTTTCTATCAATTTTACACCCAGCATAGTCAGCATGTGAGTATGAGATCAAATTGAAGCTACTTTCTGCTGGATACCAAAGACCCAAATCATACATACCTGAGAGATATCTGAAAATTCTCTTAACTGCAACCAAATGGCTTTCCTTTGGACTAGATTGGTATCTAGCACAAAGGCAAACACTGAATTGTATATCTGATCTACTTGCAATAAGATAAAGGAGTGAGCCAATCATACCTCGGAAGTTCTTTGCATCTACCGGTTTACCTTGCTCATCATTCTCAAGTTTTATGCTTGTGCTCATTGGGGTTGAATCAGGTTTGGCTTGTTCAAACTGGAAACGCTTCAAGAGCTCCTTTACATACTTTTCTTGATTAATGAAAAAGCCATCTTCAGATTGTTTAACCTGCAATCCAAGGAAGACTTATAGCTCCCCCATTAAACTCATCTCAAATTCACTGTGCATATGTTTTGAAAACTCTTCACACAGTGATGGGTTAGTGGATCCAAAAATGATGTCGTCCACATAAACTTGAACAACAATGATGTGATTGTGAACTTTCTTAGTAACGAGAGTTTGGTCCACTTTACCTCTTGAGTAGTTTTTACTTATCAGAAATGTGCTTAGTCTGTCGTACCAAGCGCGGGGTGCCTGTTTCAATCCATAAGAGCTTTATGCAGTTATATACATGGTTAGGTTTATCATGATCCTAAAAGCCAGGTGGTTGAGAGACATAGACTTCCTCTTTGATGTAACCATTCGTGAAAGCAGTTTTAACATCCATTTGAAAAAGTTTGAATTTGTTTGAGCATGCATATGCTAACAAGATCCTAACTGCTTCTAGCCTAGCTACAGGAGCAAAGGATTCTTCAAAGTCCACACCAAATTCTTGATTATACCCTTTTGCTACCAGTCTAGCCTTATTTCTCACCACTTTACCCTCTTCATTCAACTTATTCCTAAAAACCCATCTTGTTCCTATGACAGAAATTTCAGGGGTTCTAGGAGGAGACTCCAGACATTATTTCTTTGAAATTGTCCAAGCTCCTCATGCATAGCATCAATCCATGAATTTTATTTTAAAGCTTCTTCAACATTTTTAGGTTCCACTTGAGAGACAAAGGCTAAATGATCTTGTTCAACTATTTGTCTAATTTTAGATCTAGTTTGAACTTTATCATTTACATTTCCATCACATTATCAAGTGGATGATGTCTGGAATACCCCACATTTGTGATTGTTGAAGGACCGGTTGATCTTGTGGAGGCTGTTCTTGAGGAGGATGTGCTTGAGGAGTCTCTTCTTGAGGCTCTTCCTCTTGTGGATCTTTTTCAGATTCATCTTAAGTCCTATGAGAATTGAAATTGTTAGCTTTTGCATGATTTTCATCAAAACAACATGTGGAGTCTCTTCCACAATTTTATTCTTAATATTAAACACCCTATAAGCTCTAGAGTGTTCTGAGTATCCAAGAAAAATATCTTGATCACTTTCGGCCTCAAATTTGTCTAGATCAACTTTATCATTGTTATGTATAAACACTTTTGAGCCAAAACTCTGAAATACCCAATACTGGGTTTCTTACCATTCAGGAGTTCGTCGGGAGTTTTCATTATGATAGGTCTTACCATGGCTCTGTTGAGGATGAAACACGATGTGTTGACCGCTTCTGCTCAAAAAGTCCTTACAAGTTGACTTTCGACCAGAAGGGTGCGAGCCATTTCCACCAATGTTTTGTTCTTTCTCTCCACTACTCCATTTTGTTCCGGATCCTTGGAGAGGAAAACAAATGTTCAATCCTGTGGTGCTTGCAGAAATCAGAAAAGGAGTTATTATCAAACTCTCCCCCGTGATCAGTGTGTATTGAGCATATCTTGTGAACGTTTCCATGCTCAATCTTATTAACGAAATCCTCAAACAGTCTCAATGCTTCGTTTTTGTGTGCAAGGAACTTTACCCAAGTGAACCTAGAGAAGTCATCTACAATGACAAAACCAAAACGTTTTCCATTGAGACTTAGTGTTCTAGTAGGTCCAATGAGGTCCATGTGCAAAAGATCATAAGGTTTAGAAGTGCTTATCGGTGCTTTTGATTTGAAGGATTTCTGAGTTTGTTTTCCCTGTGCACATGCATCACAAAAACTTTCATTTTTATTGAAGGAGATTTCAGGAAGTCCACTTACCATTTCAGCTTCATGATCTTGTGCAATACATTGTAACTTGCATGGCCAAGACTACGATGCCACAAGGTAAGCTCATCCTGTTTGTTTGCTCCAAGACATAAGTTTTCATTTTCTGGATCATCTAAGTCAATCAAATAAATGTTGTTCACCCTTTTTCCAGAAAATTTTAGACTTCCTGATTCCTTATCAATGATTTGGCATGTGTTTGATTCAAAGATAACTTTATGACCTTTATCACACAGTTGGCTTATACTAAGCAAGTTGTGATGAAGGCCATCGACTAACAAGACATTGTCTATTGAGTTAGAAGCATACTTAACAATATTACCTGAGCCGATGATCTGACCTTTATCGTTGCCTCCGAAAATAACTTGACCTCCGTCTTTTCAACTAGCAAGCAGAATTTTTCTTTGCCGCCCGTCATGTGCCTCGAGCAGCCACTGTCCAAGTACCACTTGTTTTGATTTTGGGCTGTTAGGCATTCCTGCACATGTGGATCAGACAAGAGGTTTTGGTACTCAAATTATTTTGGTCCCAATGTATCATTCATGCCAAACAGTAAATGCTTCGGAATCCAAACTTGTTTGAGTTTCTATTTATTTGGACTATTCCGACATTGTTGTTCATTATGCCCAACTTTCTTACAGAAATTGCATGATGAGGGTTTACTCACAACAATGGCTTTTTATTCTGAGGAACATGCATGAGCATTTTACCTTTTTGTTGCCTGGTTAGCTTTCGTTTGGAAGCTTGTTTCCAGACCTGTCGACAACCCTGTTGGGGGCTGTTGACAGATTTCTCAGTGTTGTTAGCAACAACTTTGATGTTCTTGGGTTCCTGTTTCTTACCCTTGGCTTGACTTTTATTGTTCTTTGAAGAGATTTGTTTGCTTGTGCTTGGGCTAGAATCAACAAGGGATGTTAACAATTTTTACCAATTACCTTTGGTTTTACAGGTGATATCCAATCCCATACTTTGCAACAAATACATTAGATCCCAGAATTGCATCAAGATTTTGTTCCCCTTTTACAAACCTTGTTAGATCTCAGATTTTCCCTTAAGGTTCTCATCAGCCATTTCTAATTTTTTCTTCACTTCATCAGTTCATTTTGAAGAGTTTCAAGAGAGTTGGTTAGACTTTCTTTTTCTTTTTGGGTTTCTTGCAATTTCAATTTCATGCAGTCCATTTCCTCACTGTGAGCTTGCTCATCATTTTCATCATTTCAATTTCTTTATCCAAAGATGCAATTTGTTCACTATGATTGGTGCTATGAACAAGGAATTGATTTTCTTTTTGAGTGCTTTGTTTTCAGACTTAAATTCACAGAACTTTTAAAATAAAGCAGTATAAGCTTCTTCACATTCATCAATAGAATAACTTTCAAAGGAAGAGTTTACCTCGTTGGAGTCGTCACTTCTTGCCATTAGACATTGAACTTCTTCATCCCCAGAGGTTGCTTCAGCGTTATCATCTTCATCGTCATCACTCCAAGTAGCCATCATTGCTTTGGCTTTCTTGAAGGTGAACTTTTCTTTCTTCAGCTTCTTCTTGAGCTCAGGGCACTCTCCTCTCATGTGCCCTTGTTTCTTGCACTCATAGCACACAATATCAGATTTCTTGTTAGACTCAAATTGTTTGAAGAATCTTTCTTTTGAAAGGGTTTAGAGTTACCTGACCTTCTCCTTTTGAATTTCAGGAATTTCTTGAATTGTCTAGTGAGCATGGCCATTTCATCATTCTCACTATCACTAGATGTTTCAAGATCATTACTTTCCTGAAGAGCATCCTTTTTGGAACCTCAAGAGTTTTTCTTGGAAGCCTTTAAAGCAATCAACTTCCTAGGATTTTCTTCAGTTTCCTTTCTTCTCACATTTATTTCATAAGTCATTAGGGAGCCAATTAGTTCATCTAATTTCATCTTTGAGAGATCTTTTGAATCCTCAATGATAGTGGCCTTAGTGTCCATGATGATGGAAGAGACCGAAGTATCTTCTTCACTAAGTCACTTTCTAAGTATTCCTTTTTAAAACCTTTAATCCATTTATGATTAGCATGAACCTTGCAAACATGTTAGATATGGTTCTTCATTGCTCATCTTAAACATTTCATACTCAGAAATTAACATGCTTGCTTTGGATTCCCTTACCTCGGACGTACCTTCATATATCAATTCAAGCTTGTCCCACATCTCTTTTGCTGAGGTGCACGTGGAGACTCTTGAATATTCCTTGGGGGCACTGCGCATTGCATCATGTTGAGGGCGCTCCAATTGAGAGTTCCCTTCACAATCTGGTCCTTCGTCCAGGTATCTTCGTCCTCAGGAAGGGTGTACGCTCCTTTACTGACGATCTTCCACAGCTCGTACTTTTGTGCTCTCAGAAATACCTGCATGCAGGTTTTCCAATAGGGATAATCAGTACCGTCAAAGAAGGGTGGCCTGGTCACTAAGTGTCCTTCGGCCATGTACCCCTTATTAGATTCCATGAGATCAAGACTCTCCTAATCGTAAGATTAAATAACCACAACAGTAAATCGGAGAGACCTCGCTCTGATACCAATTGAAAGGTTGCGGAATTATCAAATATGGTAATCTAGAAGGGGGGTTAAATAGATTACTATCAATTAAAAATTTACTACGACCTTCTTTTAATGAAAACACAGACTTTTGAAACTGTAACAAAATTTAAGCTAAACATAGATGTGTGTTAGTTGTAGGTAGATGGAGTAGCAACTCATTCAGCGTGTGTAAAAACAACATGCCTACCAAACATCTATCGTAAAGACGTGCAAACCACAGGACACCATGTTTTAAGGTGGTTCGGAGTACACAACTTGTGTATCCTACGTCTACTGTCCACACACACACGCAGAAAACTGCTTTTGAGCTGGTTCACGACTACAACTCACACACACAGTTGTCTGATGTGAAACCACGATCAGAAACCACAAACCATGTGAATCAAGCACAAGAATGCTTGGAACACACCACACACACAGAAGTATGAGAAAATAGAGACAGAGAAGAGTTCTGAGTTGAAAGAACAAATCTTGATGTGGAACTCTTCAAGATGCTCGTCTAGATAAACTTCAAACTTCGTCTTGGCAAGTATAGATTGATGGAGAAGCTTGAATCACAGACGAACTGGCTTCACCTCCACTTGGATGACGGATCTTCCTTTCCCTGGGCAGTAGGTTGAAGCAGAGCAGCAGGTGGAGGCTTTTTGTCTTGGGATTTGCTTAGGGTTTGATGTTATGGCCTCTTGCTGTGAAAATAACCCCATATGTCCTATATATATCAGTGTCCAAATATGGAGAGACGTGATTGACAGAATCACCCAAAACATAGATCATATCTTGGACATCGGAGCTTTCCAAAACTGCATCTGTCGACAGGCGACATGTACTGTCGACAGCTACTGCCAAGTTCTGGCTTTCATGTTTCTGGAACACTGGTTCTGTCGACAGATATTGTCTTGCTGTCGACAAACACACTTCATCTGTCGACAGGAGCATATTGGCTGTCGACAGGTATACTTTCTGAGTGCTTCCAGAACCTTATTTTGTTCTATCATGTCTATCTATCGACATGGAATTTCTTGGTTGTCGACAGATGATCACTTGAAGTTACTTTCTTGTTCTTTTTCACTGAATCTTGTTGCTTGGCTTATATGCATTCATACCTACATTAAAAGACATTTTAAGTGAGATGTAATAAATACATAGATGATCATCTTGACACTTGATCATGTCATTCATGTCCTTAGAAAATAGGTCATTGTACCATCATCAATTGCAATGTTCATTAAAAAAACACATCATCAAAAACATTAAGGCACAAGTAAACGCAATAGCAACGACTAGAAGAGCTCCAACGGATCTCTTCAACGAATCTATTCAAAGCAGCTCATATAAAGAAGAAGCTAGGCTAAAGAAAAGCAAGAGAGCTTTCCTGAAGATCTTTGAAGGAATGTACAACCAGTGAGGAACCTCAACGCCACATACACTCAAAGGAAAAGAGAGAAATAGCTTGAGCCAAAAGAAGTGTTCAAGCAACTGAAGCACTCAAGCATTCAAGCTCCTATTCCTCTCCTCACTCTCTCTGTGTGCATCTTGTAATCTGGGGGAGAGAGTCTTTTCGATGAGAGTTCTTTTAGTGTGTTTTCATCTGTCCCAACTCTCAGCCGTGTTCTTTCTTTTCTAAAAAAGATCTTTGTCCAGCTGTAGGACTATATGCAGTGTAGAACCTAGCTAGGGGTTTGTGCCTAGCAGAACCGCACTGGGGTTTGTACCAGGAGGTTGGCTTCTTGACCTGTAAGAGAAGTGGGCTACCTTCTTGCCCAGGAAACAGAAGAAGACCAGCTGGGGTGCTGGGTGTTGTATTGTCCTTGAGGGGGACTGTACCCTTGGTTAGTAAAATCCCAAGAGGTTGCTTGGAGACTGGACGTAGGACTTCCATGTGGGAAGGGCCGAACCAAGATAAATCCCTTGCATTATTTGTGTGATTGTTTATTTGCTTCCGCACTGCTACTCTTCATCACACTAAACTAACCAAACTTTCAAGTGATATTTTTTCTGTGTTTAAGTTTCTATTTCGATTTCCAAAAACCTATTCACCCCCCCCTCTAGGTTAGCTTGCTGCCGTACCAAAAGGGCCAACACAACGGTGCCGGAGCTCCCAGAAGCCTCCATGGAATGAATAGGGAAAGTTTCTAGAGGATCGTGGGGAGGAATGGAACAGAAGCCCTCAAGAAATCTTGGCGGGAACAGAGGGATTCTTTGAAATCACACAGAGATAGAGGTCTGGAATCGATAGGTGTTTCTCGCTCTAGGCAAGTCGAAGAAGAAGAGAGAGAGAGATGAAATCGATATGGCATGGATTTTGCACTATAACGGCAGGACATAAAGGAGCTTTTTGAAATGTCAGAGAATTAGATGCGGATAACGACAAAAGAGGAGAAGATTACGCAAGCAATAAAGAATGTATTTTTGAAACGATATAACAGCTTTATGTGCAAGGATTAAGGGATTTACTTAACATCCGACAAGAGAGATAAATATTATTATGAAATTTATTATTTTAGTTTCATGCAGATGTATCTTTTACAAATTACACATACTTAATTCCCTTTTGAGAGACGTAAATCTCTCTTCAGGTAAGGCCTTTGTAAAGATATTTACTAACTAATTTAATGTATCTATAAATGAAATATTTATATTGCCATTAGCTACATGATCTCTAATGAAATGATATATAACCTCTATGTGCTTTGTTCTGGAGTGCTGAACTATATTTTTGGTGAGATTTATCGCACTTGTGTTGTCACACAGCAATGGGATGGTCTTGATGTGCAACCCATAGTCTTCAAGTTGTTGTTTTATCCATAGAAGTTGAGTGCAACAGCTCCCAGCAACTGCGTACTCAGCTTCAGCTATTGACAATGCTACTGAATTTTGCTTCTTTGAAGACCATGAGATCAAGCATCCTGCAAGAAATTGACAACTACCACTGGTGCTCTTTCTATCTACCTTGCATCCAGCATAGTCAGCATCAGAATATCCAACTAAGCTAGTTTCACATGATTTTGGATACCATAATCCTAGATCATGAGTTTTAGCTAAATATCTAAAAATTCTTTTGACAGATATTAATAGGATTCCTTAGGATCAGCTTGATACCTAGCACACATGCATACACTAAATAAAATATCAGGTCTGCTAGCTGTCAAGTAGAGCAATGATCCTATGATACCTCTATAAAGTTTTTGAACTACTTTCTTACTATCTTTATCACTGTCTAACCTGGTGGATGTGCTCATTGGAGTGGTTAGTGGTTTTTGCAATGTCAAACCCGAACTTCTTCAATAATTCTTTGGTATATTTGTTTGACAGATATGTGTACCTTCTTTGCCTTGTTTGATTTGTATTCTAGGAAGTATTGAGCTCACCCATCATGCTCATCTCGAATTCTCCCTACATGAGCTTTTCAAAATACTTGCATAAAGATTCATCAGTAGATCCAAATATTATATCATCTACATAAATTTGCACAAGCAGTACACTTTGATTTTGATTTAATTAACAAAGTACTATCTACATGTCCTCTGACAAAGCCATGGTTTAACAAAAATACACTAAGTCTTTCGTACCATGCTCTAGGTGCTTGCTTTAAACCATATAATGCTTTATGCAATTAAAAAATATGATTTAGAAAATCTACATCATCAAAACCAGAGGCTGTTCTACATAGACTTCCTCCTTTATGTATCCATTTAAAAAATACTGATTTTACATCCATTTGAAAAGGTTTTAAATCCAATGCAGATGCATAAGCAAGTAAAATTCGAATAGCCTCAAGTCTAGCCACTAGTGCATAGGTTTCATCGAAATCTATGCCCTCCTCTTGAGAATAGCCTTGAGCTACCAGTCTAGCCTTGTTTCTAGTGATAACACCAGCTTCCTCCAACTTGTTCTTGAGCACCCATTTGGTGCGAATCACAGGATATCTGATGGTCTCGGAACAAGGGACCAAACTTGGTTTCTCTTGAACTGATTTAGTTAATCTTGCAGGCTATAATTCAAGATTCATCAGATGGTGCTTCATTGACTGTCTTTGGCTCAATTTGAGAACAAATGCTAGTAATCACAAGGAATAACATTACCTCTAGTTCTTACCCCAACCGATGGATCTCCAATGATGTTGTCCTTTGGGTGATCCTTCTTGTATCTCCACTCCTTTGGAAGATCATCATCTGTAATTTCCTTTTGTTTTAGTTCTTCCAAGGGTGGATCTTCCTTATCCTTGATTGATGTATCTTTCAGCTTTTTGGATAGACTTTCTGCATTCCTTTCTCAAGGAAGGGTTAGACTCATCAAAAATAACATGAACTGTTTGTTCAATTAATAAACTATCTTTATTAAAAACTATATATCCTTTGGGTTTAGAAGCATACCCCATAAAGATTCCTTCATCAGATTTGGAATCTAACTTACCGATGTCTCTCTTACCATTATTGTGTATAAAGCATGGACATCCGAATGTTCTAAAGTGACTGATGTTAGGCTTCCTTCCCTTGTATAATTCATATGTTGTTTTCTTCAAAATTGGTCTGATCATCAATCTATTTATGATGTAACAAGCTGTGTTGATAGCTTCTGCCCAAAAATATCTTGGAATATTATATTCTGATAACATTGTTCTGGCCATATCCAAATATTCTATTCTTCCTCTCAGCTACTCCATTTTGCTGAGGTGTTTTTGGTGCTGAGAAGTTGTGCTCAATACCTTGATCATCACAAAATTCTGTAAATTTTTCATTTTGGAATTCTCCTCCATGATCTGAGCGAATACTTATTATGCTGAATTAGCAACCTAAAATTTTGAGAAAAATAAAAATTTAAATAATAAATTAAAACTCAGCTAAAGGGATATTCAATGAAAAGAGCATTAAATAAAATCCATTAAATGTAAAAGAGTAATGGCTTTGCTTAATGGATCCTCTAGAACTTATTGGGTCAAAATATGAATTTACAAGGGAGAATAATAAGAAAATACCCTAAATTCGGAGTTTAATTATCTCCTAATTGGAAAGGGGTTATTAAAGCAATAAAAGTGGCAATTAGAGTTGGAATTGGATTCCTAAACCTACCCCATATAGTCTAGCATGAATTTAGATACTATCCTAACACAATTAGAGGTTGGAAAGCAAGAAGGAAGGTGGAGTTAGGAAATCTCGTAATTAAGAGGAATTTGAGTAGTAGTAGGAATAGGAACTTGTATCTATATAATACACCTCTTAAACCCTCATGGCCGGCCCTAGCTCGTGCAAAGGGGTTCTTGGACGTGGAGAAGAGGCCAAGGAGGAGAGAAATCGAGGAGAGGAAGATCCATCAAACTTCTTCCTTCGTTCTTGGAGTTCTAAGCCCTAGAAGATAAATCGAGTCAAAGGTAGGCATTCTCAAAAGCAAAACCAAATCAATCCGTCTATAGGTAGTTCCAATCACCAGGAACAAAAGCCCTCTTGTTTCATAATTTTTCATCGAGCCAATCTTTTGTTCTTGATTTTAGAAGTTCTGCAAACATGATAACCCTGAGTCATCATGTTTAAATCATATCTCCATGTACACTTGATCCCATGCTACGAAATTTTTACTGTAGACACTTCATGTTGTTAGGGATCTTTTGCCCCTGAAAGCCCTAATTTTTGTTGAGCATGTGCTCGAATTAAATCAATCTTGCTCTGTGTACCATGTTCTGTGTTACTCGTTATTGTTCATGCTCAAACCATGTTCAAACCATGCTCTCTCTAATTCCTATTTATTGGAAGTACTCTCGCATGTCTAGTTTCATTTGCCCCTGGGTTCATAATTTTTCATCGTGTATACAATTAGTTATGATTTTATGAACGACTCTATATCAAAATCTGATATTCTGGACCATAATCCAAGAAACATTCTGGAACGCCTTTTTAACAGTCACACACGTAGTAAAAACACCTATTTTAAAATGGAGCCATATTGAATGCTTTAAATTACATATTCACGACTTCTTTTCTATCTATGATTTCTTTTACACATGCACACACATGAACCATCCATATATGGCTGAAATCTGGCATAAAATATCTCATATGTATCTGATAATTTATGCAAAACGTATATTAATTGCCCTATTTTAAAGGACTTGTATTCGTTTCTTGCATTGTTTATATATCGATATCGACGCCTCCTGTTCTAGAATTCCTCTAGAACGTCGAGCACCTGTTTCTAGATACACACTTTACTTGGCTTGTGGTGAACTCTCCGTCGGATATTCCTTTCGTCGGACTAGTGAACCCTTGCACAAGGCCTCCGTAAGTCTCCTCTGATCATGGATTCCCACATGGTCGACGAGCCGGTTGTACCCTAACACCATTACACCTTTAGGGATCGATATGATCCAAACGGCTATTAGAAGTTCACTCTCGTCTTGAATCATGCCGGACCTCTGGACCTGTGCTTAACATTGCCAGTGGTAGGGTCGTGAGTTCCACCTGACTGCCAACACAAGTGCGGTGTTGTGCAACTGTACTATCGTCTGTTTACTCATCGCATTACGTGCAATGACCACTAGCTCTATCTGTACTCTACTCGCTCGTCTATTCACGTTCACTCTACTATCTCGTCTATTCATCTAGTGCTCTCATCTACTTCTTGGTACTCTATATTGGCCATTGACTGATTGTCTAAAGATACAATATAACCAATGCCTGGCAATATATAAAGGGCCCGATCTGGTCCTGGGATGTGCGCCGAAAGTGCTAGTGCCCATGGGAGTTAAATGATCAGAGTGTTTGGCATTACACTCAATGCTATCTATCTCGACTATCTATATGACAATCAAACACAAACGTGTTATACTCTCTCGTTGTCTAGAATGACAACAAGTGCTATACTTGTCGTGCTATTATTATACTTGTGCTAGTTGTGCTATGGCCATCCTGCTATTCTTGCTATACTCAATATTGTGCTCTTATTTTGGAAACTATACTCGATCTCGTGCTATTGTGCTATCTCTTGCTATATTTTGACTCTCTTGTACCTGCTATCTCTAGATACTCTGCCATTAAATGCGTTAATTATTTAAAGCCTGCTTGCGCCTGAGACCGAGCGTGTTGTCTATCACTCACCCCTACGTTATTGATGTTGTGTTCTCAGGTGAGACCGAGGATGACACATACACTCACGAGGAAGGGAATGACCAAGAGTGAAGCCAAGAGTACCCTCGAGTCATTATATTCTTAGAGTTGTAGTTAGTTATTTCCTTTTATTACAATGTAATTGGGCCCTATAGAATGGCTCTGATTTAGTGTTGTACTAGACATTTGAAAAGTTATTATGAGAAGGATTGCTTTAGTATTATTCAAGGTGCAATGGTTTGATGTCTAGTATACGCTCTATACCTTTTTCTTGCAACAGCCTTCGTGCTCCGATATTCCACGTCAGGGCGTGACACGAACTTCTTATCCTTTTGAACAAGCTTACTGAACTTCACAAAACTCTCGAAGGTATCATATTTGTGCTCTAAGAAGACACCCATGTAAATATTGATAATCATCTACTATTACAAATCCAAAATTCTTTCCTCCAAGACTTGTAGTTCTCATTGGTCCAAACAGATCCATATAAAGTAATTCCAATGGTTTGGAGGTAGTTACCACTGTCTTTGACTTGAAGGAAGATTTAGCATGTTTTCCTTTTGCCATGGTTCACAAGTACCTTCTGTTCTTGAGCTTATCTTAGGCAGACCTTCCACTAAATCATGTTTAATAGCTTCCTTATTCCATCTAAGCGCAGTGACCCAATCTTCTGTGCCATAGTTCAGCATTCTGATCTTTGTTTGCTATTAGACAGACATCTTGTTCCTTCAATTCTTCTAGATGCAATATATACAATTCTTTTCTCTGCTGGCTTCGAAGACAGTTGCACCATCCTTCATGATTAGGCATTTAGACTCTTGAAACTTGATTTGGTGACCCTTGTCACACAGCTGGATGATACTTATGAGATTGTGCTTGAGTCCTTTTACACATAAAACGTCTTCTATGAGGGTTCTATCTTGGCTTCCAATTGATCCACAACCGATCACTGAACCTTTTCCATTATCGTCATAGGTCACCATTCCTTCTTCATCTTTGATGTACGAAAATAATTTTTTATTGCCTGTCATGTGCCTTGAACACTCGTTGTTCAGGTACCACTTGGATGATCTAAGACTTCCTTCCAATTAAAACACTAAGATTAGGTACCCAAGTTCTTTTGGGTCCTTGCTGGTTAGTTTCTTCACCTTTTCTTTTAGGGATCCATTTAGGTGCTTAGTTGTACAGGTTATCTTAGTATGTCCTAGTTTATTGCAATGACTACAGCATGATATATTATTTACTATTTTAATTGGTTTGTATTTAATGTTAGATTTATAATCAATATTTTGTTCAGCTACGAATTTAGGGGTTGGATAAATTTTAGGATGAATGATTGTTTCTTCGTTATCTGGAGGAATATATCTTAAACCATGCTTTTTCTTACCAGATCTTCTTCCTCCTTTTAGTATTAGAGATGATTTTCCATTTGTAAATTTTTCAATTCTGTTAGTTAGATATTCATTATCTTTTATTAGTGTGTCAACTTCCTTTCTAAGTTTACTTAAGATTTCCTGGTTTTCTAGATTTGTTATTTGTTCATTTTTATCTTTTAGATCTTCACATAATAATTCATTTCTTCTTTTAAGTTTGAAGTTTTATTTTCTAGTGTTCAATTTTAGATTTTAGATCTGAGTTGGTGTTTTCCAAGCACATGATCTTTCTTGGTGATTTTTAACAACTTACACACATCTTTATACTTATTGTATAATTCATTAAACACGTCTTCTAGACTATCAGAATCAGACTCATTGCATGAAGTAAATGAGGAATCAGAAGTTACCTTTTCATCGGTGTTTGCCATGAACGTCATATTAGACTTTTCTTCTTCATCATCACTGGAGCTTGACTCACTGTCTGTGTAACGCCCCAATGCGGAATATTAGAGTGATTTTATAGTTATTTAAATAGTATCGAGCGATAAATAAACATCAAACCATTGCACAATTGGAATAATACCAAATGAAATCCAACGGCATTAATAATTCATCAACTAACTATTGCATTCACTAATCAGAGCCAAAACTAGGGCCCAGAGTACTTTATTCAAATCTAAACTATTACATAGTGTTTAACTAGTGTCTGACTCATAACTAACTACTACTAAGCAGGGTTGCTGAACAGGTCACTCCTATACATCATCCTCATTCCCTTCCTCGTGAGTGTGGTAATGGCCATCCGACTCACCTGAAACACATGAAATAGTAACGTAGGATGAGCGAACAACGCTCAGTAGGATTTAATATCTTGTATGAACAAGCATGCTTTAAATGATTAATGTCTTAAATGGAAGGATAACTAGATAGCATAGTCATGTAGAGCAAAGTAACGATAGCAAGAGAACAATAGCACTTATATATGGAAAATAGCACATCAAGTACGATAATGGATTGGCCATGTAACGATATAGCACGTAAGTTGCACAACGGTGCCCTAGTAATGATAGCACTTGTATAGGTAGCAATAATTGATTGTCATAGATAAAATCTTGATAGTATAATGGCACTAGATGTATGCCAACATCCTGATCATTTTAACTCCCATAGACAAATGGTACTTTTCGGGCGCTCTCCCCAGGACCAGATCGGGCCCTTTTGCACTGGCATAGTCATGTTTCTTATCTTAGACAATCATATAGATGGCCAAAAGAGTACCAATAATAGATGAGAATAGTAGACGAATAGATGAGAGATTAGAGAGAAAGTGAACAAGTGAGAGGACAGAGATAGTAGATAAGAATAGGGACATATTCGTAAAACAACGTTAAACAGTCGATAGTAACAGTTGCACACACTAGGTCGAGTGCTGCCAGTCAGTTAGAAGTCGCATTTGCCCATTAGCCGTGCTATGAACACATACTAGATGGTCCGGCGTGATCTCAAGATAAGAAGGAAACACACTAAGGCCGTTCGATCGTACTTATCCCTAAGGGTGTAACGGGTTTTAAGGGTACAACCAGCTCGTCAGCAAAGGACGTGCGCCAAAGCCAAGCAGACTTACGGAGGCCTTGACAAGAAGTCCTTGGACCTATTAGGAGTATTCCCAACGGAGAGGTGGTCCATGCCAAGAGAGAGTGTGTATAAAACAAGTGTTCGTCATGCCTCGAGTGCTTGAAGGCCGAGGGAAGCGGTAACGGTATAAAAGTGCGCGAATAAAATGAAGACAAGTGTTTTTAAATAATAGGGAATTTATGTGAATAATTACACTTAATTACCAGATATTTTATTGAGTAATTTAATAAGGTCTCATGGAAACATGAATGATTAGTGGGTGCAAGTGTAATTGAATCAAGAGAGCATGAAAGATTGTGCACATGGATTTTAAACATATTAATTTCATGTAAATATTACTCATTAATAGTTAACAGGTCGAAATTATCATGACAGTACTTTAATTGAGGCTAAACATGATTTAAATGGCATTAATAGCAGGGTTATATAAGCAATTTCAGGTTCTGGCCATCACAGTCAGATCGCGACGTCGGCTGCTGTCACGTTCAGTTCGCGACAGGGGTAGCCGACGCATTGACTAGATAGGTCGCGACGGACCTAACCGACGCGTTCAAGTTGTGACGGGTCCGACAGGTTCAGGTGCCAG
Source organism: Colocasia esculenta (assembly GCA_014218235.1). Classification (NCBI taxonomy): domain Eukaryota; kingdom Viridiplantae; phylum Streptophyta; class Magnoliopsida; order Alismatales; family Araceae; genus Colocasia; species Colocasia esculenta. The sequence continues at coordinate 92,075,025 of CM024763.1, read as the reverse complement.
CCGAGACGTCGACGGGACGACGTGTATGCGCGTCGCGTCAGGTCATGGTGGTGCGTCCAGGTCAGGCCAACCTGCCGAGAAGGTTGCGACGCAGGGTCTCGTCGCGTTAAGATCGCGACGTGATACTCTGTCGCGACGAGGTTGAGAACGCTGCCTATTAGGCCGTTACGTTCTCAGAGCCTCAGCCCGAGCTCTGGCAGATGGTGTAGGACCCTTTGGATTTGGTCCATGCCATCCAACCTTGACACAGTGCATTTTAAAAACCCAGAACAAATTGCATACACCACGAAAAATCATGAAATTGGTCTTGAATGAAACTAGACATGTAGATCTATCACTGGGCATGAGTAATTAGGAAATAGACATGTATAGAGCATGTTTTAATTATGTTACTTTTCGGTGACCTAAACATACACAGTCATGAAAAAATGAATTAATTGGCAATGGATGCATGATGAAAATTGGGGGAACTAGAAGCATTAGAATCCAAACATCATACAGTAACTATGATAAAAGTTTCGTGGCATGAGATCAAGTAGATTCATGGATTGAAAGCAATCAAGAGGGTTCGGGTACATAGAGATTGACAGAGATTGAAACATTTAATACTCCATCATGGAGAAACAAAAATTGGGGAAACCAGAGGACTTTGATAGAGGGGATCAAGATCTTCCTAGGGTCAAATTTAATTAGATTAAGCTTGAGAGATTGCCTACCTTTTTGTGCTGTAAAGAAAACCTAGGGTTGATGACGAAGAAGAAGAGAGAACCTCCTTGCTCCAAGCCCTTCTTCTCCTTGCTCCTCGTCCTCAGCCCTCTCTCCTCATCCTCCAAAGCCCCAGCAATGAAATGAGGCTTGGTAGAGACGAATTAGGGTGTTTTAGCTAGTGTAAGAGTCCTAAAATCTTAAAACTCTTCTCTCCTCTTCAAACTCCGAATTTACATAATTATCACCCTATTTCCTAGCCATTATCTACCTAAACGATAGGGAAGAGATCCAATTTCGTGGCCAAGGGGTTAGGATGGGATGAGGACTCCTCTTTTGGATAATTATGGGTTAATTAATGTTTATCCTAACCTTTAATTTATTAATTAATTAGGTACGAAATTGGCTTAATTATTTCTCATCCAAAGATGGGCTCTTCACTTTTGGGCTCATTCTATTTTGTTTGGACCACTAATATAATCCATTACTAATTTAGCTTAATGGGTATTTGTTTAATTCTTTTTAATTCAATTATTTCTTATTATTCTAGTTTAATTCTATTTATCTCATTTATTTAATTAAATTTTTTATTTTATTTAGGATTTAAATCAGAGTTGCTACAGTCTGAGTCACTCCCGTTGTTCCATACAGCTTCCATGACTTTCTTTTTATACCTTCTGAACTACTTTAAGTTGTCCTTCTTCTTAATCTCAATCTTCTTCAACTTTGGATAGTCTACCTTGATGTGTCCAGGCTTCTTACATTCATAGCATATCGGTTCTGACTTCTTAACATATTTTCCTTCAGGTTTCTTGAAGTCTTTCCCTTTCTTGAAGAGCCTTCTCCCCGAATGAAATTTTTTCTTGGCTAGTATGTGCTGCAGTCTTCTGGACGGAAGAGCTTCTTCTTTGTCGTTGTCCTCACTACTTCCTTCATCTTCTGATTCTTCTTCAGAGCTACTTTCTGTAGCTTTTAATGCGTTACGTGCTTCTTCCTGCTGGAGGATTCTCCAAGCCTCTCCATGTTTATCACATGGCCATTAGTGACCCAATGAGCTTCTCAAGTGACATCATTTTTAGATCATTGGCTTCTTCTATGGCTATCACCTTTGGAGTCCATGAAGCTGGTAGAGATCTCAGTATCTTTCTCACCATATCTCCGATCTCATAGGTCTTTCCAAGCCCAGCTAATCCATTTGTGATGTCAGTGAATCTGTTGTACATTTGTGTAATGGATTCTCTTGATTGCTTTTGAAATTTTTCATATTGGGCTACCAAGATGTATATCCTTGTTTCTCTTACCGTATCGGTTCCTTAATATGTGATTATGAGTTTCTCTCACATCTCCATAGCTGATTTGCACACTGAGATCATGTTGACTCTTTCTTGCTTAGTGCACAACATAGTATACTCTTGGCTTTGCTGTTTAGGGATATCTTCTTTTTATCTTCATCTGTCCAATTTTCCCTATTGTTGAGTACAACCAGGTCTCCTTCTTCGATAATGGACCAAAGTTGGAAATCGAGACCTAGGAGAAGGAACTCCATTCTAGTCTTCCAATAGTTGTAGTCTTCGCCATCAAATAGAGGAGGTCTATTGACGGACTAACCTTCTGCATACCCTTGAGCTACCATTTATCTTTGCTCTTCAGACCGTGAGATCTTCTTTCTTGAAGAAACTTGGCTTTGATACCACTTGTTGCCCAGCTAGCAAGCCAGAGGGGGGGTGAACGGATTGCTAAATTCTTATGAATTAAAACCTGTTAATAAAAACGCTTAACATAAAACACTAAAATTGATAGTTAGTGTTAGTAAGAGTGAAGACAAATAAGCAAACAACAATCACACAACAACAAGAGATTTTTATCCTGGTTCAGCCCACCTATCTCAAGGAGTCCTACGTCCAGTCCCCAAGCAACAACTTTGGATTTCACTAACCAAGGGTGCTGTCCCCCTTGAGGACCCTTACACATCCAGCCGCAACTAGCCTTCTCTTCACACCCCGAAGAGGTACAAACTACCACCCGATACACAAGTCTTCCTTCCTCAATGAAGGGAATAACAACCACCTGTTTCCAACAGGTCTTCTCTTCACACCGAAGAGGAATACACACAAAGAATGTGAGTAAGGCGAAAGGCCCTAGAACAAGCTTACAACAGATTTCTTGATCTGAGGCAATGTCTAAGAGACAAAGATTTTCAACAAGAAAATCTCTCAGAACTACAAAAGCTCTCCAAGGCTAAGCAAGAAAGACTGAGAGCTAAGAGCTTGAGAATCGTGGATTGAAGCGAATCAGCTCTTCTTTCTGAAGCTTGCGAGATATTTTTTTTTTTTTCTATTGAATGTGAAGCTCTATCTCTTTTAAAGACATTAGTGATCTTCATAGAGTCATCAATCTTCTATATATCTTCTTGCAACATATTTTGACCGTTCAAGTAGCCATTTAGATGCCCGTTATCTCACAGCTTTATGTCTGTTAGAGAGACTGTTCGTAGGCATGCAGAGATGAGCTTGCAGCTACAAACGCTTGGATTGGTCTTTGCATCTTCAGGAAAGATCTTCTAAATCTCTTATCCTTTCGACAAGTTGACGGATCCATACTTTACGTGCTTTACTACAAAAAGCCTGCATGCATTAAACCAGATACCTAGACAAACTTTTTGTCTACGTTGTCAGTCAACCCTGGTAGACGTGCAGTAATGATATGCTTAAACTGGAAAGGATATCGTGTCATCACACAAATCAAGACTCTATGTGATATATCAAATAACCAAGAGGATTTCGTGTGAGATAGTCAAAATCTTAGTATGCGCGGGAAGACTTAAACTCCACAGAGTTTTGAAAATATATTTGAATAGTATGAACATTATCAGGAATATCTGAGAAGATAATAATGAAATCGTTGTTCAAGCAAATCGATGTTTAACTAAGCCAATCGTTGTTTGAGCAAATCGTTCTTTAGGTGAGAGCAAATCGTTGTAAGAGTAAATCGTTGTTTAAGTGAGAGCAAATCATTGTAAGAGCAAATCGTTACAACGACTAAATCGTTGTTTCACTTATCGAATTGTTACAACGACCAAATCGATGTTGTAACTTATCGAATCGTTATGGCGATCAAATCGTTGTGTAACTTATGAAATCGATGTGAGACCGAAATCGTTGTTTCTCTTATGAAATCAATGTGAAACCGAAATCGTTGTTTCACTTATGAAATCGATGTTTCTCTTATGAAATCGATGTGAAACCGAAATCGTTGTTTCACTTATGAAATCGATGTGAGACCGAAATCGATGTGAGACCGAAATCGATGTTTCACTTATGAAATCGATGTGAAACCGAAATCGTTGTCTCACTTATGAAATCGATGTGGGACCTAAATTGATGTTTCACTTATGAAATCGATGTGAAATCAAAATCGTTGTTTCACTTATGAAATCGATGTGAGACCGAAATCGTTGTTTCACTTATGAAATCGATGTGAGACCGAAATCGTTGTTTCTCTTATGAAATCGATGTGAAACCGAAATCATTTTTTCACTTATGAAATCGATGTACTATAAAGGAAGTCGATGTGGACTTAGAAGAAATGCATTCTCTGAACTTAAATAACAGTGTGAGAGAATAACATACAGATTTTGTTTGGATTATTTCCTATGGCTGAACTTCACAATGGATTGTTAGAAAATATTTGTTAAGGTTTTGTTAATCACCAAAATTGTATATAATTAAATAAATTATATGGAGATGGACTGTTTATCAGTGGTACCTCATGGTAGTAGGTAAATGTACCCTTCGTGGGTAGCTTTGTGTTGTGGTATGTGTGTACCAGCCTCTCCAGGTGTTGAGGCAAGCTTATGTTTTGTGAAGGTCATATGGTGTGTCCTTCCGTACGTTGTGTTTTATCCTTCTTTGGGTAAGCTTCTAATTATGGTTTTAGTGTGTGGTGATTGGCTTGCTGATGCCAGTCCTGTACCCTACATGGGTCGTTTGCCTGTGAGACTGTAGCCTAGGCTGTAGTCTGCAGGTAAGGCTTGTGGTTGAGGCGACCCAGTTGTTGGCAAAATAGTAGTGTTGAGCTAGTCCTGTTGTTTCCTATTAGTTTCCGAAGCTTGAGTAAGTTGGTGTGTTTATATTTAACTGTAGTTTAATTATGCTTTGAGTAAGCAAGTTGTGGTTTGGCTATCTGTGTTGCCAGTGAGATCCTTTAGGATTGAGGTCTCTTTCTGTTTTCAGGAATTGTTTTTAGGAGGTCCCTACTGAGCCAGTGACTTTTGAGGCTTACACACTTACAGCCCTTTTCAGGTGTTAGCCGTTAATGTGACTTACGGAGACGTTGTGGCAGACTTGTACCACCAGCAGTAGAGTTAGCAGTGTTGTGTGAGCTTCTGCTCCCTCGGGGTATGCCTCAGGTAGTTGTAGTCTTTTCTTGGACATGTAATAATGTATTAGGACAATTGTACATTGTTGTCTACAGATATGAGCACATGTACTTTCTTGTGTCTTATATTGTTGTTGTTGTCTTTTATATTCTTATTGGACACTTGTGTGAGATATCTCTTGCGAGACTTCGGTCCGATCGAGGGAGGCGGACTTGGATATAGAGCCTTATTGGGCATAAATATCCCGTGCTGTTACACCCAGCCCTAGGAGGGATAATTGTGGTGATGATGGCATAGAGGAGCCTCTCTCTACAGAGAGCTCATTGATAAGAAGCCCCCTTTTTGAAGTGGTTCCAAGGCTACCAATAATCCCTAATTTTTGTTTATCCACAGACACAGCCTCACTGATCTTGTGTCCGTAGTTAGGGCAATCCAAAAGTTCTACCAACAAATCTTTAGTGATGGAAATCTGAGTACCTTTGACATAGCCTTGTAGAGACTCATCTTCTGAGACTTGAAGGGTCACATAAAACACCTTCACTGCATCCTCATAAGTTGGTTCGCAAATCTGGCACATCCTTATCCAACCCATCACATCTAGGGTTTCTGCTACTGATCTAAGTCGACCTGCTAACTATGAGAAATCTACTATCTTCCTAAGGCAGATGGAAGCTTTGGCAGAGTTGAGTCTCTGGAGATGCTCTTAGGTGAAGAAGGAACCGTCAAGAGCCCTAGAGGAGGCCATCTAGACCAAAACGATAGAAGAAAATAAGGTTGATTGCAAAGGAGATGTGAAATGAGTCCAAAGGTGTCAAAGATCCTACCTTTATTCAGGAAGATTAAAGAAATTGATAGATACTTAGCAAGGGTTCCGTCGGGTTGAAGAACGGACGCGGGAACCAGGAAGAAGACAGAGGAGTCGGAGATGTTTCAAATTGGGTGATTTGAATGAGAGGAGGAAAGGTCTATATAACGAAAGGAGATTTATTATAGACGATAGAAAAGGAGATGAACAGATAAGATTAAATGAATAATTAATTATTAAACTCTCCCCCCAAATACATAACAAATTTTTAAATTTAGTAACTCCGACTACCTGAAATTCGACTTTGAAAACTTCGACATCCTAAACTCTGACTTTAGACAAGTCGAATGTTCAGGACTTGGAAAAAGATGACGATAGATAGATCAAAAAATTTAAGAATTTTAAGCATTCAATCATGATTACACATACTTATTTCTCTTCTAATTGAAGTAAGCCTATCTTCATGGAGTGGTTTAGTAAAAGTATCTGCTAATTGATTATCTGTGGTAACAAATTGAAGCAAGATATCACCATTACTTACATGGTTCTTGATGAAATGATGTCTAACCTTAATGTGCTTGGTTCGTGAATGCTGTATTGGATTTTTTGTAAAATTAATTGTGCTTGTGTTATCACACAACATTGGAATCTCATGCAATTTGTGGACATAGTCTTCCAGTTGATATTTGATCCACATAAGTTGAGAGCAGCAACTTTCAGCTGCAATGTATTCTGCTTCTGTTGTGGACAATGCTACTGAATTTTATTTTCTGGAAGACCAAGAAATTAAACATCCTACAAGAAATTGATAAGTACCACTAGTGCTTTTTTGTCTATTTTACATCCAGCATAGTTAGCATCACTATATCCAAGCAACTTAAATTCAGAACATCTGGTAACATAAACCCAATTTACTTATATTTATAAGATATCTAAAAATTCTTTTAACAATATTAATATAAGATTCTCTAAGATCAGCCTGAACTCTGGCACACAAACATACACTGAACATTATGTCTGGTCTACTAGCAGTAACATAAAGTAATGACCCAATCGTACCTCTATAGATCTTTTAATCTACTTTCTTGCCAATTGGATCACTATCTATTTTTATTCGTGAGCTCATGGGAGTTCCTAAAGGCTTACACTTGTCAAAACCATATTTAGAAAGCAAATATGAATATACTTACTTTGACAAATGTAAGTACCTTCATTGGTCTGCTTGATTTGCAAGTCAAGAAAGTAATTAAGCTCACCCATCATGCTCATTTCAAACTCACTATGCATAAGGTTTTCAAAAAATTTGCAAAGTGATTCATTAGTAGAACCAAAGATAATATCAACAACATATATTTGTACAATTAGGATCCCCTCAGAAAATTTCTTAATAAATAGAGTGATTTCTACTTTACCTCTTCAAAAATCATGTGATAGAAGATAAGCACTCAGTCTTTCATACCAGCTCTTGAGCTTATTTCAGACCATACATTGCCTTCTTTAATCGGAAAACATGATTTGGATATTTAGTATCTTCAAAACTAGGTATTTGCTGAACATAAACTTCTTCTTTTATGAAACCGTTTAGAAAAAGTACTTTTAACATCCATTTGATACAATTGATATTAAGAGAACATGCATATGCATAAAATTCTTATTGCCTCTAATCTTGAACTGGAGCATATGTTTCATCAAAATCAATGCCTTCCTCTTGGGAATATCCTTGTGCTACCAGTCTAGCCTTGTTCCTTGTGATTACTCCTGATTCATCCATTTTGTTTCTGAAGACCCATCTAGTCCCAATAACTGGATGGTCAGAAGTTCAAGGTACAAGAGTCTAGACTTGGCTGTGTTGGAAATTGTTAAGTTCCTCTTGCATAGCTAGGATCCAAGATTCATCTGTCAGTGTATCATTGATTGTCCTAGGCTCAATTTGAGAAACAAATGCAGTGTAATCACAGGGAATATTCGTACCTCTTATTCTTACCATATCATGTGGATCACCTAAGATATTTTCTTATAGATGATCTCTGTGATATCTCAGTTCTCTTGGAAGTTCTTCATGTGCTTCTTCTGTTGTTGTAGTTTTTCTAGTGGAGGATCTTCCTTGTCTTCACCTTTTTCTTCAAGATAAGCTTGTTCCAGATCCCTACACAACTCTTCAACAACATCTTCTTGTTCTTCTATTTTCTTAATAGAAGGGTTAGTTTCATCAAATAAGACATGAACTGTTTGTTCAATGATTAAAGTTTTTCTATTGAACACCCTATATCCTCTAAGTTTTGAGATGTATCCAAGTAGAAATCCTTCATCACTTTTAACATCTAATTTTCCTAAAATATCTTTACCATTATGAAGATGAAGTGAGGTACCGATTGATGAAGGAAAATCATCACTCGAAGTCTCACTGCGACTCCCGTAAGTCGAAGTGAGGTATCGATTGATGAATAAAGACCATCAGTCGAAGTCTCACTGCGACTCCCGTGAAGTCGAAGTTAGATATCGATAGACCTATAAAGACTATCAGTTGAAGTCCCACTGCGAATTCTCTAAAGTTGAAGTCTCATATCGATTGTCTATATTTTTATCGATTGAACTGGTCTTACTCCAACTCCTCAAAATTCGAAGTTTGATATCGATTGTTGAACAACTAGAGACCTGCTTCGAGTCTTGGAAACTCAAAGTGAGGTATTGTAGCAACCTGAATTTTTTGAAAAATAAAAATTTAATAATATAAAGAAAACTAATTAAATTAATTTGAAAATCAAAGAAAAGAGAATTAAATAAAAATCATTAAATGAAAATAAGTAATGTGCCTTGTTAAATGGACCCATTAGAAATTAGTGGGCCAAAATGGGGATTTTTAAAAGGGGAATAATAGAAAATACCCTAAATTTGTAACTTAATTATTACTTAAATAGAAAATAGGTATTTAATGGATTAAATATGATTTTGGGTTGGATTTGGATTCCTAACCTACCCTAGTTGTTGGGCCATGAAATTAGCTCCCTTCCTAACCCAATTAGAAGTTCTCAAGCTTGGAAAGGGTGAGAGAAATAGGAATCCCAAAATTTAATAGGAATTAGAGTCCTTTTAGGAATTAGAAACATAAGAGATATAAATACTCTCCTAAACCCCTATGGCCGGCCCTAGCTCATTGCCAAGAGTTGTTGTACCAGGAGGAGAGGCCAAGGAGGAGGAGAATTCATGGGGAGAAGGCTGCTCAACCTCTCAACCCCCGTTCATCAAGTTCTAGCCCTAGAAAAGGAAAATGACTAAAGGTAGGCATCCTCACAAGAAAAATCATAAACTTCATTTTGTAGGTTGATCCAATCATCAGGATCAAAAGCTGTCTGATTTCATATTTTTCCATCAAGCCTATATATTCTTCTTGATTTTTCATGTTCTGCAACTAGCATGAGCCCGAACCCTCTTCTAAATTCTTGATCTCCATGTATACTCGACCCCATGCTCTCAAATTTTAATTGGAGTTACTATGCTAGTTAGACTTCGTTTGCCTCTGAAAGCCCTAATTTTCATCCACCATATTGCTTGAACTAAATCTTTCATCTCAACTATATTGTTCTATGTTCTCCATGAATACACTTGATTAAACCATGACGAAACCTTTGCTGTTTTCAAATTCCTATTTACTGGAAGTACCCTTGCATGTCTAGAGTCATTTAAAATTAGTTTCATGAATTTTCATTGATTGTACATTAAGTTCTTATTTACTAAACCACCATGTGTCAATATAAGGAAGTTCGGACCGCAATCCAAGAACATGTCATTTCCCTGTCGGACTCAGCGCAAGACCTGAGAACACGATGACCCGATAGGCACGTTCTCAGGCTGGTCGCGACAACACCTCCCGTCGCATTCTGAACGCGACAGGGCTGTCGTCGCGTTCTGCCTGCCTGATCTGACAAGCCCGTCGCGTTCTATACAAGGCCCTGTCGAGTTCTTACCTAGCCCCGTCGCAACCCTTACTCGGGTGCGTCGCGATCTCAGACTTTTGCATGAAAACCCCCAATTTATGATGCTTTAACTTTCTACAGTGCTTGTACACTTTGTTAACTGTCTTACACGCAGTAAATACACTAGTTATAAATTGAACATTAATGTGTGATTTTTAAAAGACATGCACATGACCACTTTCTATCTACAATTTCATGGCACATGCACACACTTGAACCATCCAATATGGCTTAACATGACATGAAAATTTCCCATAATATATCTCGTAACTTATCTCAATTTTTATTTAGATTGCCATATTTTAAAAGGACTTGTCTTCATTTCTCAAGTTGTTTTGGGAACACCGATACCGACGCTCCACTGTTCTAGAATTCCTCTAGAACGTCGAGTACTTGTTTCTATATACACACTCTCTCTTGACTTGGACGAACTCTCCGTCGGATATTCCTTCTACCGGACTAGTGAATCCTTATTCAAGGCCTCCGTAAGTCTCCACTGTCCATGGATTCCCACATGGTCGATGAGCTGGTTGTACCCTAACACCTATGACCCCCTTTAGGAATCAACATGATCCAAACGACTATTAGAAGTTCACTCTTATCCATAATCACGCCGAACCTCTGGACCTGTGCATAACAAGGCCAGCGGAAGGGTGTGTATTCCACTAGACTGCCAACACCAAACGCGTGTGTTGTGCAACTGTTACTATCGCTCGTTACTCGACGTTCCATGTGCAATGTCCACTAGCTCTCATATATACTCTACTCGCTCATCTATTCACGTTCACTCTACTATCTCGTCTATTCATCTAGTACTCTCATCTATTTCTTGGTACTCTTTGTTAGCCATTGACTGATTGTCTAAAGATAAACAGTATAACCAATGCCTGGCAATATATAAAGGGCCCGGTCTGGTCCTGGGATGTGCACCCGAAAGTGCTAGTGCCCATCGTAACTTTCAGAGTCTGAACCCACCTAGGTTCAGTGGATCCACGGATCCGGATGAGGCTGAGCACTGGCTCAAATAGACGAAAAGAATTTTCCCTGTCATGCAATGTGCAGCGGGGGATAAGCTGCTACTAGCGACATTTCAACTTGAAAAGGCCGCCCGCGCTTGGTGGGAGTCTATGGAAGCGACACGATTGAATGGTCAATCACTTGGGCCGAATTCAAAGAAACCTTCAATTCCAAATACTTCTCCGAGCGTGTACAAGAAAAGAAGGCTGCGGAATTCGCTGCTCTTAAGCAGAGGAGCCTGACAGTGGCTGAGTATGAAGCCCAGTTCCCTAGACTGGCAAGGTATGCTGAACACCTGGTGAATACGGAGAGAATGAAGGCTAAGCGTTTTCTCAACGGCCTTAATCCTCAATACATTACCCAACTAGCACCTCTCGACATCCAGACCTATGCCTAGATGGTAAAGAACGCTCAGCTACTGTAAGATGCTACGGACTTTACCGACCGTATCAAAGGGAAGTTCGTAAAGAAGGAAATGTCATCTGGTCCGTCACCTACCAAGCCGACCAATGGCAAGAAACGTCCCTTCAACATCACAGAGGGGTCTAGCCAAGAAAGGAAACCTAAGTCTTCGTACCCAACACTCCAGCAAAAAGCAACTGCAAGCATTGTGACAAGCCGGGTCACACATCTGACGAATGCTGGAGGAAAGTCAGCGCATATCTACGCTGCGGAAGTCGTGAGCACCGTATTCCCGAGTGCCCACTTCTGAAAGAACACGAGACGCGCCCTAATGTGCCTAAGAAATAGGACAGACTGCAAGCCCTGCATGATGAAGAGCCCACTGAGGAAGGTGGTGTGGTAGAAGGTACCCTACAAGTTTTCTCCTTATCAGCATTTGTTTTATTTGATACTGGAGCAACTCATTCATTTATATCTCAAAACTTTGCTGATACCATGAATGCTAAACCTATACCCATGAGTGGTGAGTTCTCTGTCACAACACACTAGGAGAGAAGGAGAAATTGAACAAATACTTCCCATCTGCGGATGTAATGATCAGAGACAATAACCTAAAAGCCAACCTGGTGTGTATGCCCATGGAAGGCTATGATGTAATCTTGGAGCCGACTGGTTGTCCACTTATGGGGCAAGTGTCGACTGTAAGAAAGGGAAAGTTACCTTTAGTGATTTCCCCAGTTGTCATTCACTTGGATTAGACATAAGAGACGGATGTCTCTAGTCTCTGCCATAAAAGCCCACAATATGATAAGGAAAGGTTGCATTGCTTTCCTAGTAGCCGTAGTTGTTGAAAAGAAGGGTTCTAAGATAGAAGACATCCACATAGTCCAGGATTTCCCCGATGTGTTTCCTGAAAATTTGCCAGGGATTCCCCCGGTACGAGATGTCAACTTCGCCATAGAGTTGATCCATGGAGCTGCCCCGGTATCACGACAATCATACCGGATGTCCCCTACTGAGTTGAAAGAATTGAAGGCACAACTGATGGAACTATTAGAGAAGGGTTCATCAGACCAAGTACTTCCCCATGGGGAGCACCGGTGCTATTCATTAAGAAGAAGGATGGATCGATGAGGCTATGCATCGACTATCGTCAACTCAATCACTAACCATCAAGACAAGTACCCACTGCCTAGGGTCGATGAACTTTTCGACCAATATCTGGAGCTCGGCATTTCTTCAAGATCAATCTTCGATCTGGTTATCACCAAATGAGGATCAAGGATGACGATATCTTCAAAACGGCTTTCAGGAGTAGGTATGGACACTATGAATTTGTCGTTATACCTTTTGGTCTAACCAATGCTCCTGCAACCTTTATGCAACTTATGAACAACATATATCGGCCATACCTTGACAAGTTCCTGGTCGTCTTTATCGATGATATCCTCATATATTCAAGGACCAAAGAAGAGCATGAAGAACACTTGAAGATTGCACTGCAAGTCTTGCGAGACAACAAACTGTACGCAAAATTGAGCAAGTGCGAATTCTGGCTTGAAGAAGTGTCATTCTTGGCCATGTCATCTCCAAGGATGGCATCTCCGTTGATCCCTCCAAAGTCGAAGCTATACTCAATTGGGAGAGACCCACCAATGTCACAGAAATCAGAAGCTTCTTAGGACTGGCTGGCTACTACAAGCGGTTCATTAAGGACTTCTCCAAGATCGCCGTTCCTCTCACACTGACACGAAAGGGAATCCATACTCCTGGAGTAATGAGTGGGAGAAAAGTTTTCAAACTCTTAAAGATTGTCTTCCTAGGCACATGCTCTTGATCTGCCAATAGAGGGAGAAGGTTTCTCTGTCTACACCGATGCCTTAGGAATTGGGCTAGGGTGTGTATTGATGCAAAAGGAGAAGGTCATTGCCTATTCTTCAAGACAACTGAAGACGCATGAAGTCAACTACCCCGTGCATGATCTAGAGTTGGCTGCCGTGGTCTTCGCCATGAAGATCTGGAGATATTATTTATATGGTGAGAAATTCACTGTCTACTCAGACCATAAAAGCCTGAAGTACTTATTTTCCCAGAAGGAACTCAACATGAGACAGAGAAGATGGCTAGAGTACCTGAAGGATTTCGACTTCAACATCCAATACCATCCAGGCAAGGGTAACGTCGGGGCTGATGCTCTGGGTAGGAAGCCGATGGCATCTGTTTCTAGTCTAGTCCTTGGTGAGATGCAACTACTAGAACAATTCGCAAGGTTAGACTTAACTATAGAACATAGGGATGATCGAGTCTTGGTTGTCAATATCAAGATTCAATCCGACTTGCTGGAAGAGATTAAAGTTCAACAAGATAATGATCCATTCTTAGTTCGCATCAATGAAACCTTAGCCGAAAGACCGGACTTTGCTATGACTGAGGATGGAAGACTGGTGTTCCAAGGGAGGACATGCATTCCCGACAATGAAGAACTGAAGAGGAAGCTAATGGATGAAGCTCACAACACAAAGTACACTATCCACCCTGAAGGTACCAAAATGTATCAAGACATGAAAAGAACATTTTGGTAGCCGAACATGAAGAGAGAGGTAGCCGAACATGCCGCTCATTGCCTTACTTGCCAACAGGTAAAGGCGGAACACATGCGCCCTGCTGGCGTACTAAGACCACTAGACATCCCAGAATGGAAGTGGGAAAGCATTGGCATTGACTTCATCATGGGTTTACCCAAGACTCGTGGTGGACTCGACGCCATATGGGTCATTGTCGACCGACTAACCAAATCTGCCCACTTTCTAGCCATAAAGAGTAAGTGGTCGGTAGAAGTACTAGCTACCTTATATGTCAAAGAGATTGTAAGACTACATGGAGTTCCATCATCCATAGTCTCGGATCGAAATCCGAGATTCACATCTCATTTTTGGAAAGGACTACAAGGCGCACTGGGTACTAAAATCAACTTTAGTACTGCATTCCCCCACAAACTAATGGGCAAACTAAAAGAACCAACCAAATAGTGGAAGACATGTTGAGAGCTTGCACTATAGACTTCCAAGGATATTGGAACGAGCACCTATCCCTTATTGAGTTCGCCTATAACAACAGTTACCAGGCGAGCATCAAGATGGCACCATTTGAAGCTCTTTATGGTAGAAACTGTAGATCTCCTGCATGCTAGAATGAGGTTGGAGAACAGCAATGGCTAGGCCCGGACATGGTACAACGTACAACAAGAGACATTCAGGTGATTAGAGACCAGCTCAAGATTGCTCAGTCCAGAGAAAAGAGCTATGCCGACAGAAGAAGGAGAGATTTAGAATTTCAAGTCGGTGACCATGTATTTCTAAAAGTATCACCTACCCGTGGCATCCAGAGGTTTTGTGTAAAGGGGAAGCTCAGTCCTAGATTTATCGATCCTTTTGAAGTACTCGAAAGGATTGGTGAGGTTGCATACCGACTGGCATTGCCACCGGATCTGGCATGTGTACACAATGTGTTCCATGTCTCCATGCTCAGGAAATATGTATATGATCCTACACATATCATTAGCCATGAGAAGTTGGTGTTGAACAGGGACACGACATATGAAGAAAACTCAGTCAAGATATTAGAACGGAATGTACAACAACTTAGAAACCGTCCCATTCACGTGGTAAAGTTTTATGGAATAATCGCGGAGTGGAAGAAGCTATATGGGAACCGGAAGGAACCATCAGATGGACTACCCCGATCTTTTCGGTAAGACATTCTCTCCGTTATGATCATATGAATTTGAGGACCAAATTCTTTTTAGAGGGGGAGGATGTATCAACCTGATTTTTTCAAATAAAAATTTAAGAATATAAAAATAAAACTAATTAAATTAATTAGAAAATCTAAGAAAAAAATTAAATAAAACCCATTAAATGAAAAAAGTAATGGGTTTTGTAAATGGACCCATTAGAAATTAGTGGGCCAAAATGGGGATTTTTAAAAGGTAATAATTGGAAAATATCCTAAATTCGTAACTTAATTATTACTTAATAGAAAAGAGGTATTTAATACATTAAATAGGAAGTTTGGGTTGGATTTGGATTCATAAACCTACCCTAGTTGCTAGGCCACGAATTTAGCTCCCTTCCTAACCTAATTAGAAGTTCTCAAGCTTGGAAAGGGTGAGAGAAATAGGAAATCCCAAAATTTAATACGAATTAGAGTCCTATTAGAATTAGAAACAAAAGTGACATAAATACTCTCCTAAACCCCTTTGGCCGGCCCTAGCTCATTGCCAAGAGTTGCTAGACAAGGAGGAGAGGCCAAGGAGGAGGAGAATTCATGGGGAGAACGCTACTTAAGCTCTCAACCCCCGTTCTTCAAGTTCTAGCCCTAGAGAGGGAAAACAACTAAAGGTAGGCATTCTCACAAGCAAAAATCATAAAACTTCATTTTGTAGGTTGATCCAATCATTAGGATCAAAAGCTCTCTGATTTCATATTTTTCCATCAAGCATATATTTTCTTCTTGATTTTTCATGTTCTGCAACTAGCATGAGCCTGAACCCTCTTCTAAATTCTTGATCTCCATGTATACTCGACCCCATGCTCTCAAATTTTAACTGGAGTTACTGATGCTAGTTAGGCTTGGTTTCCCCTAAAAGCCCTAATTTTCATTCACCATATTGCTCGAATTAAATCTTTCATCTCAACTGTACACTGTTCTATGTTCTTCATGAATACACTTGATTAAACCATGCCGAAACCTTTGTTGTGTTCAAATTCCTATTTACTGGAAGTACCCATGCATGTCTAGAGTCGTTTAAAATTGGTTTCATGAATTATCATCGATTGTACATTTAGTTCTTATTTTATGAACCACCATGTGTCAATATAAGAAAGTTCTGGACCGCAATCCAAGAACATGTCCTTTCCCTGTTGGACTCCAGCGCAGGACCTGAGAACCGACGGCCCGATAGGCCGTGTTCTCAGGCTGGTCGTGACAGTACCTCCCGTCACGTTGTGAACATGACAGGGCTGTCGTCGCGTTCTGCCTGCCTGATCTGACAGCCCGTCGTGTTCTGTACAAGGCCCTGTCACGTTCTTACCTGGCCCCGTCGCGACCTTACTGGGGTGCGTCGCGATCTTAGACTTTTACATGAAAACCCCCGATTTATGATGCTCTAACTTTCTACAGTGCTTGTACACTTTGTTAATTGTCTTACACGCAGTAAATACACTTGTTATAAATTGAACATTATGTGTGATTTTTAAAAGACATGCACATGACCACTTTCTATCTACAATTTCATGACACATGCACACACTTGAACCATCCCATATGGCTTAACATGACATGAAAATTTCCCATAATATATCTAGTAACTTATCTCAATTTTTATTTAGATTGCCATATTTTAAAAGGACTGTCTTTGTTTCTCGCGTTGTTTTGGGAACACCGATACCGACGCTCCACTGTTCCAGAATTCCTCTAGAACGTCGAGCACTTGTTTCTATATACACACTCTCTCTTGACTTGGACGAACTCTCCGTCGGATATTCCTTCTGTCAGACTAATGAATCCTTGTTCAAGACCTCCGTAAGTCTCCTCTGTCCATGGATTCCCACATGGTCGACGAGCTGGTTGTACCCTAACACTTATGACCCCCTTTAGGGATCAACATGATCCAAACGGCTATTAGAAGTTCGCTCTTATCCCTAATCACGCCAGACCTCTGGACCTGTGCATAACAAGGCCAGAGGAAGGGTTGTGTATTCCACCAGACTGCCAACCCTAATGCGTGTGTTGTGCAACTATTACTATCGCTCATGACTCGACGTTCCATGTGCAATGTCCACTAGCTCTCATCTATACTCTACTCGCTCATCTATTCACGTTCACTCTACTATCTCGTCTATTCATCTAGTACTCTCATCTATTTCTTGGTACTCTTTGTTGGCCATTGACTGATTGTCTAAAGATAAACAATATACCCAATGCCTGGCAATATATAAAGGGCCCGATCTGGTCCTAGGATGTGCGCCCAAAGTGCTAGTGCCCATGGGAGTTAAATGATCAGAGTGTTGGGGATTACACTCGAGTGCTATCTATCTCAACTATCTAAATGACAATCAAAAGTGCTATGTTCTCTCATTGTCTATTGACAAAAGTGTTATACTATACCCGTTGTGCTATTGTTATACCTTGTGCTATTTGTGCTATGGCCATCTTGCTATTTGCGCTATACTCGACACTTATGCTATATTTATAAAGCTTGTGCTATTTCCATCATACGCAATCCTGCTATCTTTTACTTGACTCTCTCGCTCTCTATCTTTAGTTATTCTGCCATTTAATACATTAATTATTTAAAGCCTGCTTGACTATTGAGATTTAAGTCCTACTGGGCGTTATCGCTCACCCTGCGTTATTTGCCATGTGTTCTTAGGTGAGACCGAGGATGACACATACACTCAAGAGGACGGGAACGACCAGGAGTGATGTCATGAGTACCCTAGTGTCTTAGTATTACATTAGAGTGTTAGTTTAGTTTTTTACTTTTATATCGATGTAATTGGGCCCTATAGAATGGCTCTGATATTAGTGGTTGTAACTAGACATTTGGAAAGTTATTAATGAGAAGAATTTGCTTTAGTATTTGATCTTGTTCAATGGTTTGATGTCCAGTACTTGCTCTGTAGCCGTTTACTTGCAACTGCCTCACGTTCCGATATTCCGCGTCAGGGGTGACAGGTATCGACTTCTGTTATCAATTGTACTTGATTTCTATAATGTCTAATGTTCTCTTTGCATAGCGATTGATGTATTATTATTCTGATTAAATTGTTAATCCTTTATGGAATCATTAATGAAAAAATCAATATATGTTTTTATAGCTGCATACAAGTTTTACACATTGATATTCTCTTTGTTATCTGAACGATAATTTTTAGACGAAGATCGTACATTTCTATTCTCTTCTATTTAATATTTTTTTTATGACATATATGAACTTCAGTTTTCATAGTATGTTTGTAAGGCGCTACATGTATTACAAAGACATCTACAAGTGTCCTTCAAACTGTTAAGTTTCCAAATTTTAAGGAAAGGTTTTTACAGACGTACACATCAGTTTTTAAGGAGTCCATTCCTTTAAATGAGCACCTACCTCTGTACTCCTCAAGGACATAACTTTTCTCTAAATAGATAAATATCTCTTCGAAACGACTGTCTCTTACTTTCTATTATTATTATATCTCTTATAAGTCTAACCACGAGATAGAGAAAAGACCTTGCCTAGGTATGGTGCTTGCAGATATCTATTGAAGTTGTCTAAATAGAACCATGCAACTATCTATATAGCCTGGAAGCCATTGAGACTCAAAGATCAGATGTTGAACTTTTCAAGGCATCTCAAGACTCAACGTTCAAATTCAAACGGCTACTTCCCAACGGAAGAAAAGAACTCTAAAGGTATATAAGGAGTTGAAGTTTGAAATACAAAACATACATGCGTGAGTGCATACAACTACAAGAAAGAAGAGAAGTCACCACACTCACAAAAAGAGAAGAGTGCACAAAACCTCAAGAGAGCCATATGTTCAAGCTATGACTTCCATGCTCTCTTGCATTCAGAAGTTTCTTAGGTGGCACTTAGTGTTCTAGATATTCTCTTGTCCACCCTCATAGTTAGAAAGAGTTAGAAAATTCAATCATACTTATAATCTCTTTATGATCTTCTGTGTTTGCTTATTTTTTTAGCAGACATACTTGTTTCATCCTATTAAGAAATCATCAGGGGTTTGTTCCCCTAGTTCCCCTTTTCAAAGGGAAGGCCTACTGTAGTAGGAGGTTGTAATACCCCTCTATGAACAGAAGACTTGTTTGGGAGCAAGTGGGTGTAATACCTCTCAGTGGAGAGAAGGCCAAGTGTTCTTGGAAGTTAGTGGAATCCCAAGGGATTCTTGGGGACTGTATGTACAACTCCTGATTGAAAGGAGGTCCGAACCAGGATAAATTCTTTGTGCACTTTTGTGTGATTGTTTCCACCAAGTTTAAGTACTAATGATACTATCTAGTGTTATCTTATTTTCAGATAAATTTTTAATAGTGCAAGAAGTCCTATTTACCCCCCCCCCCTCTAAGTCATCTAAAGCTCCATCTTGATCCAACACCCCAGCCCCTACTGATCATCTTCGCTTTTCGAGCAAGAAGGCAGCCCACTGTTTCACCCTAGCCCGGTGCTTCTTTTCCAAGCTCAGAAAAAACTCACTGGTACAAACCTCTAGCTAGTCAAACCACCAAACACAAGCTGGTCTTCTTATCTTTCCGGGTAAGAAGGTAACCCACTTCTCTTATAGGTCAAGAAGCCAACCTCCCGTTACAAATCCCAGTGCGATTCTTCCCATAACGCAAGGGAACACTTGCACAACAAGCCTTCCCTTCCGCCGAAGAGGAATACTTCTGAACACAAAAGCTTGGACCTGAAGCCCCTTGATCAAGCTTAAGATAAACAATAAATGTTTGATCTGAGACTAAGCCTAAGACGGGAAGAGTTTATAGAATAACTCTCTTAGGCAGAATCCCAAACTCTCTCTCCCAAAATACCAAGATTACACACAGATAGAGAATGGAGAGAAAGAGAATGGCTTGAAAGCTTCTGAAGATTTATACTTAAGGCTTCTTTTTTCTTTTTTCTTTGAATGGCTCAAGCTCTTTCTCTCTTTCTTTATTATGTATGAAGTTGAATGCTCATTGGATGTACAATCCTTGAAAGATCTTCAAAAGTTACTCTCTTCTTATCTTTCTTCAGCCTTTGTTTCATTCTTTTATGAAGCAGCTTGACGAGATCCATTGGCAGATGGCCGTGGAAGTTTCTTTTCCTCTTCTTCTTCGCGCTCCTTCTATTGAGTCTAATGGATGTCTTGTGTCTACTGGCTACTTGGAATGGAGGAAGATCTTCCATCTGGTGCATGCTTCCAAGAGTGCCAATAGCAGGCCTAGGTGTTGACTATCAGTGGAATAGGTCTGCAGGCAAATAGGAACATGTTAGACTAAATATGTCTTTCGTTACATGGTCCATACCTCTTTTTGCCATGTTTGCTGCTGACAGATAGAAAGAGTAGATAGGTGCTCTTTCTTTCTTGCAGGAAGGAAGAGATCCTATGAGATAGGAAAAAGGTTTGTAGTCAAACAAGGAATAATACTTTTAAACATATGAAGTACATTTCAAATTTCATTTGGTGCCAACGATATTTTGAAAGCCAATCGATATGAGTCATAACATCAATCGATATGAAACTATGTTTATAATACCATTTGTTATATTAGAACAGCAAACGATGTAAAATATGGAACCAATCGATGTTTGCTTAAAGACAATTGATATGTAATGCAATCGATGTGTAATATAACGATAATCGATGTGAATGAAGAGCAATTGATATTTTAAAAATAATCAATGTTTAAATATAATAGCAATTGATGTTTAAGTTAAAAGACAATCGATGTTTTAGTTAAATGACAATCGATGTTCAAATAGTCAGCAATCGATATACACTTCGACTAGTGATAGAAATGGTCAGCAATCGATAGGTTCAAAGGCAATTGTGTAGAGCTTTGATTGGTCAAGAAATATAACGCAATAAGTCAAGTGAATTTCGTATAAGACTTTGGATATGATGAAGTAGAACTTCGTATATGACGAAGTTAGCTTCAACTGATCACGACCAAAATATGTGTGATGAAGTGCCAACTTCTGATATGACAAAGTGGACTTCGGATATGATGAATCTAGCTTTGTATATGACGAAGTAAGCTTCGACTAACATGATAAAAACATGCATGACGAAGTTGAACTTCGAATATGATGAAGTTATAGGTGATGAAAAATGCAATATTCATGAGAGGACAAAATATTAAATATTTAAAGATTTATGATAATAATAAGTTTTGTTATCACCAAAATAAAAGGATAAAATATAAGAGTGGTTCAACAGATTCCATGTTAATTATCCATGTTATAGCATGAGCATGTGTTAGTTAATTCTTAATTACTAGTAAGTTAATGATAATGTGATAGTTAGTAAGTGTTAAACTGTTAGAAAGCATTTGTGGTAAGTGCGTGGTTTGCAATTCTAAGTTGCTTGCTGAGTCTATTGCGTAGACTCACCCTTGCTAACATTTCAAGAAGAGTCAGAGATTAGAAGCCGAAGAGTTAGCGAGATCTGACGTGGAGCATGAAGAGTATATTGAAAATTTATAGTTTATTTCTAGTATGTGTTGTAATTGTAATTTAGACTTTATTTATTTTATACTTGGAATTAGCTATGTTTAGTGGATGTTATGTTATGTTATTTCTTTTGTTTAGACTATATGCAGTGGTGTGTGGAATTATAAAGTTGATGGAATAAGAGTTGTTCATTTTTCGCTGCAATATTCATTTCTATTGTGTATATCTCAGCCATGTGACTATCGTTGGAGTTTTCTCTCATATAGCAACTCACTCTCATCCAATGTAGGTTGGTATAACCGTACTGGGTGGAAGTGAGCCGTTACACCTCTACTCTATCAGAGGGCTTAGATTTGCTGCTCTTGCTCCTCCACCAGCCGCTTGAAGGCCGGAGTTGGTCTAGTCACTCTGGGTCTCTCACCTCATGGTGGGAGTGTGAGAAGCACCTGGACGAGCCCTATGGAGGTTGTCTGCATGGGGGAGAGGAAACACCCTTGTCATGGAGGAGGCCTCCTCCTCCAGGGGCTGTTGTCATGAGGCTTTACCACCTTCAGGGTTATAGACCATGCATTTCCCTTCCAGGGTGAATCTCCGCCCTATGGACGGTCATCCTTGCTGTGAGGACAGATCTCCTTGTTAGGGAAGGCAATGGGTAGAAGGCACTCACTACTATTGTTGTTGTTGCTCTTGCTATTGTTGTTGGTGCTGCTCGCAAAGCAACATCAACACCAATAGGAAATCAATTTTCCTATTGTGTGATCATGTGGAGTTGCGATTGCCGCCGAGCTGTATAGTTCCTTCAGTGGAGGAGATGGCCGCCATGATGGGAGGAGGGGGGAAGGGTTTACATATTCCTCCTGGTTCATTGGCAAGGTCGACTGGCGGATGCTTGCACAGGGCTCTTTCCTCTCCTCCTCATCATGTTGCTTTATCTGCTCATGGTTGTTCTGGGTTGCTCATGAGATCAGTTTCCCACAGACAGTGCCAAATGAAGAGGGCGATCTTTGCTTGCCTGTGAAGTCTCCTTCTGCAATGAGGCGGCTTGCAAGACAAAAGACAATCAAAGGTCTTGGGAGTGGTCACCTAGGAAAAACCATTCGTTACTATAGTCAGAATGGGCTTGAGCAATAGTAAGATCTCTCTTCACCACTAGTTTTTGCAAAAGAATCGCTTACCTGTACAAGAAGGACTCCTGGACTTTAATAGGCTACTCTCCCTACGATCCACTGTAATTGTTAGCCGTTTTAGGCAAAGTTATGAGTAGTTATGAGGAGTTAAGGTGGTGTGTCCATTCTTGGGAGTTACTCCCCTAATCATAGGGAGAAATTGTGAACGGCCTACATTCCTCAAGGTAATGATGTTCATTGCATTAATGGGTAGTTAATGCCGCATATCAGATGAGAATGTTAACTCCTTTAAGTCTCTGATTCTCCAAGATAGGAGCGACCGAGATTTAGAGGCTGGGGACCATCATAGACATTCTTGGGATATCATACCAGGGGCCGAGATAGGTTTATTCGGGATGTCATATTGGGGGACGTGATAGGCTCTCTCGGGATATCATGCCAGGGGTTGTGATAGGCTTTCTCGATATATCATGTCGGGGGCCGTGATAGATTTTTCGGGGACATTGCGGGCTCTCACCTTAGCGCCGTTCTAGAACACTATCTCGGAAGCTTCGCCTTGTAAGTCTAGTCCCTTTAGGATGACATTCTCGAGATAGAAGAACATTTCTAAATGGGATCTTGGGCCACTCCAGGGGCTTTGCAGTGGGTTTGAAGGGGTTCTTACTTTTGAAATCATGGGTCAATATTGGGCGGTGTCCATGATGGATCTAAGATAAAAGCTCTCTCTTCTCTCTCTCTCATGTTAAATCAAACAACATTCTTAATGTGCTACCTTGTTAAATTGACCAATATGACTAACTTACGTGTTAACAAATGAAATCTAACCACACTAATAACACAACATGTTAATTTGAACAATACGGCGAACAACATGATCATGTCATGTTAATTAAATTCAACGAGTTGATTGTACTAAAAAAAAACATTAAGAATGGGCATTTTATGAAAAATAAAATAAATATAGAGTTTCTTCGTGGGTCAAAGAGGATTAGCAAAAAATTTATATCTAGAGATATTTCGTCAAGGACCCATAATATTAAGGACATTTTAGAAGGACCACATAAATATTATCCCATATGCTCATACTAATTTTCCCCCAGAGTAAGTCATCAACCCCCAGTGAAACATAGGAAAACCAGGCTTTGCTTACGTCCAAACACCGTAGGTAGATAACCAAAAACCGTAAGCATAGTCTTTGCTTATAGTGTTACCCTACGGTGGGTTTCGTCGGCAAACGACGACAGTAAAGGCTAAGGCTACGGTGTTTTAAACTCTGTAAGTATAAAGCTATAGTGACGGTGTTGGTAGCCGTAAGTAACACCATAAGAAAATCTGTTTTTGGCTACGGCGATGTAACCGTAGTCATATTTTTGTAAGGATAGACTCAGTGACGCCGAATATCCCTACAGCATTGTGAACCGTAAGCATGTGTCCCTACGGCCACGTACACCATAAGCAAGTATGTTCCCTACGGCTAAATAGACATAAGTAAATATGTTTACCTACGGCCACGTACACCATAACCAAGTATGTTACCTACGGCCACATAGACCATAAGTATGTTGTTTCAGCAAAAAAAAAAATTAGCATTATTTAAATGGATCCACATTCACCTACATTCACAAACAATTGGATCAACATGTACACATCCACAATTAATCCACACATTCACATTTGGATCAATCAAAATACACATGCTACTTTAGTTCCACACACACATCCACATTAGTTCCACACATACACATCCCCTTTAGTTCCACACACACATCCACATTAGTTCCACACATACACATCCACATTTACATCCACACACATTCACACCCACTCATTCACAATGCACAACACCTTAATAATATAAAACACATTAAAGTTAACAAACAATAATGTTAATAAAAGATGA
Source organism: Colocasia esculenta (assembly GCA_014218235.1). Taxonomy (NCBI): domain Eukaryota; kingdom Viridiplantae; phylum Streptophyta; class Magnoliopsida; order Alismatales; family Araceae; genus Colocasia; species Colocasia esculenta. The sequence goes on along the minus strand of CM024763.1, from coordinate 92,050,501 downwards.
CATAAAACATCATTCTTCACATTCACATGCTAGTGCTAAAGTCTGTTCAGAAGAGCAAGTTAATTGTTAGTAGATGAAATTGTTCACATGTGGTGAGAGGAGATTTGTGAAGAGTTTGCTTTGTCCTTGGAGGAAGACAGGTTTCAGCAGACATATTTCCTGCAAAAGCAACAATAGGTGTTCAATAAGTACGTGTGAGGAAAACCAGAACAAAAGAAACAATATGCTTAAAAACAGTAATGCAAGAAATATGATCTCCTCTGGTATGCTAGATGTCACAATTGTCACATGGTAACATAGCCACCTATGGCTAACACTACACAAGATCAAAGTATGATCTCCTCTTCCTGTCACTCTGTTTCATCATCTGTCAAGCTCATGCTAAAGGAAAAAGAAAGAAAAGCCCACCCAAACTGAGCCCGGACCTCTCTAGCTCGTGTTCTTCCACTAATGAGATCAGATCCCACCTCACCCAGCGGTTTCACTTCAAACTGGACTTCATGATCAGTGTGATGGATGCAAAGCACCTACTGCTGCGGTTCCAGGATAAAGAGGACTTCCTCCAGCTACTGTTGTTCATGAGGAAAGGACATATGCAGGGACATAATGGATCTCAGCTAGCACTTTTGTTTCCACATGTGTATTTGATTATATTCACTCCGGCCAATCTTTGACATGTTATTCCTGTGCTAGTGTTTAATTTTTTCAGGATCAAGTTCATAATTGTGCATTTGGCATTGGTCAACATAGGACTTGATAGTATGAAGTTTTAAAGTAGCATGAAGAATTAATGATACTTGATGAGCTCATGTTCCCTCTAAGTCTTTTTTGGACTTGTGTCTTGGGGGTGGATAATTGCATAAGGAAGTAGAATTATAGGATTAAATAATGTATTTTAGTGATTATGCATATTTATCTTGTTGATTTGTTTTACAAAGTGGAAAGGCTCATATTCGTGTAGAATCATGGCCTTCAATACATTGTACTTACTAATTTTCTTCCAATATCTACTTTCCAATCCCTACTTTAACTGTAAGCCAGTGGGTATACCATTTGAGCTTGGACTTGGGTATACCATAAAACCCAAAGTATCAGCTGCCTCAGGTGACTGAAAAACTATCACATAAAACCCATGTTAATAATGGGTGATCTTTGTAAAAAAAAACTTACAAGTTTTGTAACCACACATAACACTATCTACATAGAGTTCCAGCTCAAAATGGAGAAGCAGAGAAATCTACAAGTTTATGTAACCATACATAACACTGTCTTTCACCCAACCTAGAATGGGTGAAAGACAGTAAAATCTCAGATGCAACTTACCAAAGAGGGTGGAGGTGAAGATCAATCATCCTCAAGCTCAACCTGTTACATGTAAAATGTAACTAACATCAGAGTTGACAATTAACAACATATAAATAAGAATGAGATAAATGTAAATAAACTTACATATTCTCTGAACCATATTATGTGACTCCCAACAGCATCGTTCATATTTTTTCTATCTGCATCTTTGATAAACAAATATGCAGTCGGGTCATGGGCTATGAGTATAGAAACCTCATAGTACTCACCACCTAACTTCTTCCCCATGACCACATTATCATTATCATCAGAGATAAGAATGCCACTGGCAACTACTTCCAGAGAAGTTTAGGATCCTCACCCTCCTCCCCGCCAATGAATCCTGTTAAAAATTTTGAATATGGATGTCAGATATACATGCATTCCAACATATTAACACGGTTATATTTCATTTACCTTTTTCTTTTGAGCATGACAAACACTTGCAGAACTCTGCACAAGTAAATGTAGATTATCAACATTAAGCAATGTTAATAATGAAGTATGTCAACAGAAACTAATTACCTCATTATTGCCACGAGACTCAATTTTTTTCATTCTTCTTCGAGAGCTTCAATTTTTTCTTTTAGGCTTTCATTGTCCTGTCGCAGCTTTTGTTCACTTCTTGAACCCCACAAGCTCTTTGGGTAGGGCCCGTGCCTATGCCACGGATTCTTCCAGTTTTGTCCCGTCCCATAACTTGCTCATAAGTGTCCCCCACGCTTGGAATTGAGCTTGATGTAGTTGATTGCTGCGTCAGCTTAATATCTCGAATTTTATCCTACAATTTGAATGAAAAAAATATGAATTTGCAGCACTATCGTAAATAGAATTATGTCAACAAAGAGCTTCCATGCATAATGAGAATAATGTTAAACATTAGATAATTAACAAAGCTAATTCATTATACAATCATTGCAGCACTCTTGTCATTAACGGACCGCCAGCTTTCTTCATACGGGTCCTTATGAATAAGTCCCCCGATCAAGAGTGGCCCCAGTTTTTAGAAACTACAACATTGTACATAAGATAACTTAGAAATAAACATAATTATTTTGAATTGATCAACTGAGATGCATATAAGACAATATATATGTTACCTCATCGTGGTATATGTCAGCAAAACTTTTACTACCAGCGCAGTGAAAAAATGTGTGTTTGGACTTATTTTGCTTGTTTGTTTCACTGCGTTTCTATAAATAAAAATGATAACTATTAGAATAATATTTTGTATCACTATATTAGACTAATTGTAATTCAATTCCAATTACCTTGAATTCCTCCGAAGACCATATTTGAACAAGTTTTTTCATTGATCTTCACACTCTTCTGTTTGAACATGCAAAGTGTTGTTGCGCTTTTTGATATGGCGTGAAGAACTTTGTCCTCAAGTCATACTTCCAAGACCTCCATTTCTGATCTAGATCCTTCATTACAAAATCTCGCAAGCTGATGGGAACATCAAATTTTCTCTATATTTAAAAAAAAAAATAGTTAGATGTAATCAAGTGGAATAGAAAATTAAACAAACACATGTGTTACATCACCTGGATATATCCAAAACATCGTCCTTGTTAGACGATGGCATTACCCTCCAAGAAATGCAATCGATTGGCAGTTTATCCCCATCCTTGCTACAGTCCCCAAAAATTGTTTTAGTAGCTGCCCCCCCTCTCTTAGTGGCTGCCCCAACTGATTAACATTCATTGGTATGCGTTCATTGTTTGCAATCCATGTACAGATTTTAACAATGTGGGCCTCTCTTAACCTTCTTAGATGTGGAGGCAGACTGAGCTCTATGTGAATTATTTTCCCTTGCAGGTCCTCTCTAAATTTTTCATACTTCTCTTGAGAACCAATCAGCTGTAGCTGCAAAAAGAAGATATTCAACCAATGAACAGAAGTACATATATAGTTTGACAAAAGAACTATTAACATTATTCAACTTACAAAAGATGGGTAGTCATTTCTGCCAAAGGATTTGAGCAACGAGTATGAAACGGAATGTGAAATAAAGAACATAAATCCACATTCTGTGCTCCCTTTTGTTGGGGCACCTACAACATGAAAGATATTAATGATACTTTTATTCCGTTTACATATGCAATTCAAACACCTCAAATTTAAAAGATTACCTTCGGCACGTGTAGATCAATTACTTTCATCTCACCGGCCACTGCTGTCATCCATTTCCCTTCGTATGCAATCTTTAAAAAACTGCACCATCATACCAAACATACTTTATATACATTATATGTTTCAAATATATATATAAAAAACTAGAAAATATACTTTTTCAACTCATTTTGATCCTAGTATGTTCCCCATGTGAAGGGAGTCAAGGAGCATAAGGAACGGCATGTCATTATCTCTTGCTTACATATGACAACAACCTGCCAATGATTCCTACAAATTAACAAAAAATTAAACAATGATGATTTGTTACTGAATTAGTGATGGATACTTAATACATAAAAAGGTTTAGGCATACCATATGCAAATTGGAAGTAGTAGAGAGTATGACTTCTCCAGCAAAGAATTCTTCTGTACAATTGATTTAATTCTATTCACACCATCAGAAGTCAATCTACAAAGTTAAACCATAAACTATCGAATATCTCAAAACGCTCTAAAAGCGTTGATGGAATCACCCCCCACAAATACTTGCAAGTTCAAAAGTAATTAAAACACAACAGAATCCCTATATTGGTGACTCATGATAGCCTTGGAAAAAATATTAAAGAAAACATACAACACAAATACTCACTCCACATGTTCTTGAAATATTAGGGTGTCCAGCATCTCTGGCTCCCCATCATACACTTCTTTCATTGTTTTTTTTCTTTTTTGCCTTTTTTGCGTCGGTGTCGCATGATGGCCATGTTTTCTTTTTGGCGAGTCTTCTCTGTCTTCTTTGGAATCTACCACCGCAAATCTCTTCCGTCGGCCCCTTCAAATTGCAAATAACATGTTAACATCAAGCAAAAAAAAAAAAATAACACTTAACATATTAGTTAGAAAAATAACACTTAACCATTAGGCTTACATTTTAATGTCGTCTCTCTTCCTTGGCAACTTGTAAACTGCAATATTAAGAATTTGACGAATGAGAGGGTAAAACACAAGTAATATAACAACGTCCCTTTTCTTATAATACTAAGAAAAACAAAGACAATATGAAGATAAATTATTTGTTTCATCAGAAGTGATGGTATTCTTCTCTGCATATGTAAATGTTATTTCCTATTTCTCTTCCCTTGCCTTGTACACCTGACTGTACTCCAGATGACAGAAGCATATAAGTGTCTGCAGATTGTGCAGGTATCTCTGCTAAATAACAGAAAGATTTAAGGGATTAAAATATAATCCTCATACAAAAGAACATGTAGAACCACCAACCTGCAAACCCACTTGTAAATCCCAGAGAAAAGGAAAAGAAATGTGCCTCTGTTGCCTACCATTACTTTGACCAGTTTAGCAGAGACTAGAGGTTTCTTTCAAAATAAGCCGTAAGGCTTAACACAATGAAATTGACCAAAAAATGGGAAGGCATGTATGTGTTTGGGAAGGCTCAATAACATATGTCTTCAGATTGGGATTTCTACACCATCAATGTCGTCTCTCTTCCATGTGATGTTTATGTCATAAAAAAAACAAACATCATCATCAATCTTTACTTCTTTTGCATCATTTTCAGTAACTTCTTCATTTTGCATGTCAAAGTAATTTCTCGCCTATGTTTTCCTCTCAACAGACCATCCTTCCATTTTGGGATCCTCCACATACCATACTTGTTCCACTTGAGAGGTCAAAACATATGGTTCACTTGTACGTAATTTATAGTGTAGGTTGACCAATGTGAAACCTTCATCTGTCATTACTCCTCGCTGAGTATCAAACCAGTCACACTTAAAAAGTAATACCTTTCTTTGATCGTAATAGTTCAACTCTAATATTTCTTGAAGAACATCGTAATATGTCACCTCATCTCGAATAGGAGCCTTGTCTTTAACACTAGAAAAACTTGAAGTTTTTGCAGACATAACAACCCCACTATTCTGTGTCTTCCTATGAAGCTCAATATGCTGAGTCTGAAAACGGAACCCGTTACTAAACATATGTTAAACTTCTTCCCCACATTCAATGGTCGATCTTTTAGCACAATTGTGTTTGCATGTAACCCATTCTTGTCATTGACTTCTAAAGATTTGACCTAAAAGAAAAAGGGTTGCATGTCGGTTATCAGTAAAACACATGTGATGTGCAATAAAGAAAATGTTATATATGTTTACTTACTTTACACATAAACCAATCTGGAAACTGTAATGTATGACATCGCTCAATTTCCATTTCACTTGCTCATGGTCTTGTTTTCCTAATTTCTTCAAGATGCATACTACATACAAATTGTAGACAATACATTAACGATCTTCTCTTGAGAAACAATACTTTAAGGGTGTTCATTTGACTTACCTTATGTAAGGAGATATGTCCTCACAATTAAATAGTACATAGAGATGAGCTTGGTTCAACTCGTCATTCCTATGATGACAAACGGTTCCACCACCTAAACATCGACCATTTCTTGAAAAAATATCCCATCCTTTTTATGTCATTTCTTCAGCCCCTTCATCTTCATTTCTTAAAGGTGGTTAAGCCATGTCTCAACATCATCATCTAGATATCTCGAAGAAAGAAGAAAAAAAAGAGTCTCCTCTACTATATACCTTCTGCCATTGACCCCTCTGGTCGTGCCCTATTCCGTACATAGGACTTAAGTTTCACCAAATACCTAGTGGAGATTCAAAAAAAATTCAAGTATTAATAGCAGTAGTGTACAATTGTCAGGCACAAGTATAAGATTAACGCAAACTTTCAATGCGGTACATCCATCTGTACTGAACTGGGCCAGCAAGCCTTGCTTCGTCAAATAAGTGGATGAGAAGATGTACCATATATCAAAAAAGCTTGGCGGGAAGATCATCTCTAATCGACACAATATGTTTGCAATTCTTGTCTAAGCTTATAGAAATCACTTGACGATGAAGTCTTCGAACATATTAGACAAAAAAAATTGCATACATCATTAATTGCAGATCTCAGCTCCTTTTGTGTCACTCCCCTCATTGCTACTGGAAGCAATTGTTGCATGAGGACATGACAATCATGACTTTTTAAACCCCAAATTTTCTTAGGACCATTGGGATTTACATGCCTTGATATGTTGATGCATAGCATCTGGAACTTTCACACTTTTCAAAACATTGCAAATCGTATTCTTCTCCATCTTGCTCAAAGTGAACATGGTAGGTGGCAATAGCAATCTGTTAGAATCTAGAGTTTGAGGTTGAAGAGTGGCCCTTATACCCAAATGTTGGTGATCATGTCGAGCTTTCAAACCATCTTTTGTTTTAGCATCAACATCTAACAAAGTTCCAATAATACTATCACAAACATTCTTCTCGATATGCATGACATCGAGATTATGTCTTAATAGTAAAGACTTCCAATATGGTAAGTCAAAAAAAATGCTTTTCTTCTTCCAATGGTATGACACTCAAAAGTGGATGATGAAGTTGCAGCTTCCTTGTTTTCCTTCACCCCCACTTTAAATTTGGGAACTTTCCCAAAAGTAAATTTACGTGGATGCAACTGCTTAAGTATATCAACCCCAGATAACACACTTGGTCTGCCTCTCATTTCTTCTTTTCCATCAAACCTTCGTTCATAGAACAAAACTTATGACCCACACCTAACCATCGACGATGATTAGTGTAATAGAATTTTTACTACCTTTTAACCGTAATGATGATGTATCTTCATTACATGTAGGGCAAGCTAATCGACCTTTAGTGCTCCAACCAGACAGATAACCATATGCAGGAAAATTGTTAATTGTCCAAAGTAGTGCAGCACGTATAGAAAATATTTCACCCTTATAAGCATCGAATGTTCAACTCCGTGCCAAAGATTTGTAATTCTTCAATAAGTGGCTGAAGGTAGACATCAATATCATTTCCCGGACCTTTAGGACCCGGATGAGTAACGACAAAAAAATACTTTGTGGCTTCATACACAACCATGGAGGTAAGTTGTATGTTGTCAACAACACAGGCCATGTACTATGACTCGTACTCATTATCCCAAAGGGGTTGAAACCATCACTTGCTAAGCCTAGGCGCACATTATGAGGTTCTAAACCAAAAGCATCAATTGCATCTAATGCTTTCCAACAAGGGGAATCAGTTGGGTGCCTTAGAATGCCATCTTCTTGGCGTTCATCACTATGCCAACACATGGTTGCAGATGTGCGACGACCCTCATTATACCGATACGGTATACCAACCCACGTCGGTATAGCGAGCGTCATCACAGTGGGACATTTACCCAACAATGACATTCAACTAAGATACACGTGAATATAAGAATAGAGTAGCGGAAGTAAAAGAACCACTGTCTTCATTCATCATCATCCACATTTAACATACATGATTTGATAACATTTAAAGAACTAAAAGTCCACATAATTCAAATTGCTGAAAATTAAATACATAAATGTCCACACTTATACATTCTTCCATGATAAAGATAGTACAATGTTCAATTTACATACTATGAAAATCACAAAAAGTCACAAGTACTCCAGCAACGCTCTAATCTCCGCGCTCGGAGTCGGTCCAACGTCTCCTCCACTAGTGTCTCGTCACCAACTACACCTGTACGCCGAAGCAGGTAGTGAGTCTAAAAGACTCAGCAAGTAATTCTACACATACCGTACATGCACATATCATGGTAAGTTCTACATACACGTTCACAAGAGACAACATATAGCATGCTGACATAAATTCTACAACCTATCATGGTGAATCTACAAATTTAAACACATGGACTATGCTTTCAGATTTCCTAAAATAGGATCACCTATCACATGCTTTCTATTCATTTCTCACATAAAAATCTACCTTCAACCAACCAAGACATGAAAGCCATTGACATAAATTTTCGAACATGCATGAAAGGAAACAACCTAACATGGAATCTACACATCCTACACATATACGTAACCATTTTACATGCTTTAACATGCAGGTTTTACATGCTTTAGCAACCATAATCTAACACATGAGAGCTACAACAACGATTTAAATCACAACATGTGAACAATCAATATGGAAGTTGTTTATATATGCTTAACAATTATCCCTAGCATGGATTCTAGGCATTTTGCATACATAAACATGATCATAACATAGTAAAGCTACTGTTTCAGCATGATTTCAGATTGTCATAACATGGATTACAAACTCACATCCTCACATTTTGGTTTCACATTTTTACACAATTTCAATTCGCATATTTCACACTTTACACATGCCATTTTACACATTGTTCACATTCACATTTTTCACATGAACCCATACACATTTACACATTCACATTTAGTACCGTGACACATAGTCCAAACCACCAAAGAAGGACACAACATATCACATCACATAGACGCCATCTAGGCAATACAATGGCGACTCTTGGACTGCCCAGACCGGGAGAACAAGTCTCCACCCTAACCAGTGGTATTTGTACACCTCTAGGATTCCCCCTAATGCCCTTAGGGTCACTACACATTGAACCTTCTCAGGGGGACTTTTCCCTGATACGGTTCCACTGCCCTCTGCGGAAGCAGTGTCACATTTGGCACAAGTTACACATTAGACATTTTTACCGATTTAACACATAGGTTTACACATGTCACTCTCATTTCATTCACTTTCTCACTCACATGCACACTTCTCAGTTTTTCCAAAATGATCGACTTCGGCACACCATGCAATCTAATGACACTACTAATATACAATCTAGCTAAACTCTCTACTGACTGCTTCTTCTTCATAGGCAAGAAATGAGCAGTCTTCGAGAATCTATCTACAACTACCCAAATCGAGTCATTGCCCCTTCTAGATCGAGGCAAACCGAAACAAAGTCCATAGTGACCACTTCCACACTGGGATGAGCATCCTTTGCATAAGGCGGATGGTCGCTGTCGCTCGGCCTTCACTTGCTGGCATACTAAACACCGGGATACATAATCCGCTACATCCCTCTTCATGCCAGACCACCAAAAGGATCTCTTCAAATCCTGTTACATCTTTGTGTTACCCGGATGAATAGAGAATCGCGATCAGTGAGCCTCTGCTAACACATGCTCACGGACATCTACTAAATCGGGGACAAAACACGGTGCTGAAATCTAATCACACCGTCCTCATCACGAGCAATGCCCGCCTTGCCCACTAACTCTAAGAGTCTAGGGTCGGCTCCCTATTGCTCGATTACCTCATCCAAAACCAAGGACCTAAGAGATAACTGAGCTACAAAAGCCTGACATAGCGATGGCTCTAACTCAGTCAATGCGCAAGCCGCATCTTCCAACATCTACCAATCCTGCTGGAGAGATGGCCTCTTTCTACTCAGCACATCCGCTAACAGTCGCCTTTCCAGGGTGATACTGAAGGTCGAAGTCATAGTCCTTCAAGAACTCAATCCATCTCCTCTGCCTCAAGTTTAATTCCTTTTGGGAGAAAAGATACTTTAAGCTCTTGTGGTCGGTAAACATCTCAAATCTGACACCATAAAGATAGTGCCTCCAGATCTTTAGTGCATGAACCACTGCTGCGAGCTCCAAGTCATGAGTCGGATAGTTCCTCTCATGCTCCTTCAACTGACGAGAAGCATAAGCCACTACCGTTTCCTCCTGCATGAGCACGCAGCCTAACCCAATCCGAGACGCATCTGTGTAGATAGCAAAACCCTCTACACCGCTCGGTAAGACTAACACCGGGGCTGTCGTGAGCTAAGTCTTCAATAATTGAAAACTACTCTCACACTTCTCGGACCAAACAAACTACACCCCCTTTCTGGTAAGCTGAGTCAAAGGGGCGGCGATGGTTGAAAATCCGTCAATAAATCGCCGATAGTAACTAGCCAAACCAATAAAACTACGAATCTCCGAAGGGGTCTTGGGAACCTCCCAATCTATAACTGCCTGGACCTTTGCTGGATCCACTGCAACACCAACACCGGAGATAACATGCCTAGGAAATGAACCTCGCGCAACCAAAATCGCACTTGCTGAACTTAGCGTACAGCTTGTACTCACGAAGAACCTCTAACACTAACCTCAAATGCTGACGGTGCGTGGCCTCGTCCGGAGAGTAGACCAGCACTCATCAATAAACACCACGACAAAGCTATCTAAGTAAGGCCTAAACACCCTGTTCATGAGATCCATGAACGCTGTAGGGGCATTGGTCAATCCGAAAGGAAGGACCAAAAACTCATAATGTCCATAACGGGTTCTAAACGCCGTTTGGACACGTCCTCACTCCGAATCCTCAACTGATGATTACCAGATCACAAATCAATCTTAGAAAAGACTGATGCCTCCCGCAACTGGTCAAACAAATCATCAATACGAGGTAAGGATACCTGTTCTTCACATTCACTTGGTTCAACTTCCTATAGTCAATGCATAGCGTAAGTGACATGTCTTTCTTCTTGACGAACAATACAGGCGCGCCCCAAGGGGAAACACTAGGGTGAATAAATCCCTTATCAAGCAACTCTTGCAACTACCTCCTCAACTCGGCTAACTCCGCAGGTGCCATCCGATATGGAGCCTTTGAGATAGGAGAGGTGCCCGGTAGCAACTCTATGGTAAACTCTATCTCTCTATCGGTGGCAAACCAGACAAATCATCAGGAAAGACGTCTGGAAAATCCTGCACTACCTCAATCTCTGCAAGAGTAGGTGACTCATCAGCTTTGGCACTAATACCATGCTGGCAAGAAAAGCGTCACAACCCTTGTTTACCATGCGCATCGCCTTCATGGCAGAGATGACTAACTTTCCAGCCAAGTTCCTTGGCAAGGGATGAGAGAACTCGTCCTCACCAAGAATGCGGAAAACTATCCTCTTCCGGCGACAATCCAGTAACGCATAGTGCTCCTCTAGCCAATCCAGACCAAGAATAGCATCATAGTCCTTCATCTTTAGCAAGAAGAAACACCCATCTAGGATTCTATCCTCAATGCACACAGGTAACGACGGAATGTACTTCCTAGTCAATACTGTACCCGCAGGGGTGTGCGCAGACAAAGGGACCTCTAAATCCTCAGACTCTATACCTGACTCTAGGGCTAACTGCCTAGCGAACCGCTCGAAATGAACGAGTGAGTAGCACCAGTATCAAACAAAACCAGAGCGTGCACACCTAAAAGCAAAACCATACCTTCGGTGACATGCTCCGCCTGCTCCGCGTCCTCACGAGCTAAAGCAAACACTCGAGCTGGGGCTCGAGGCCTTCCTGGTCTTCCTATAGCTGGCGCCGCTGTCGCTACTGCTGGGGCTGGCGCTCCGCGCTGGACTCCCTGCTGAAGTCTTGGGCAATCCTTGATCTTGTGGTCGCTGCTTCCGCACATCAAGCACTTTCCCGTAATCATCCAACATTCGGTACCACCATGTGTCTTCCCACAGTGGGGACACTCTTTCTTCACACCAGGGGAACGTACAGAGGGTACCTGAGAACTGCCGACTGCCACAGATCGCTGCGGTGTCTGGTACACTACTTTCTTCTTGTCTTGCGTTGGAAAATCGCTGCTGGCCTCTTCTGCGAAGCTTTCTTTTCTTCCAGGTATTGCTCCATCTCTCCCTCCTGCCTACAAGCAGCACTGAGGGCGTCCAACGTGCGGTGGTCAAATGCCACGAGTCTCATCCGCAGTGATGGCTTGAGTCCCATCACGAACTTCTTTGTCTTCCTGCGCTCATCTGCCACGATATGAGGTGCATATTTAGAGAGTTCAGAAAATCTTGCCTCATGTTCCAGCACAGTCATGGAGCCTTGAGCCAAATATAGGAATTCATGCTCCATCCGATCTTGCACATGCTCGGGGACGAACTTGGCCCGAAAGAGCATCACGAACTCGTCCCAAGCAACGTCAACAGCTCCGTCCTCAAACCGGGTACGCAGCAATGAAGCCCACCATACATCAGCTCTTTCCTGTAGCATGTAGGTGGCCAATATAACCTTATCCTCATCTGCACACCTGATGGCTTGGAAGATCTTTTCTATCTCCCTCATCTAGCTTTCTGCCAACAACGGATCGCTCTCCCCCTTAAAAGAGGGTGGCACCATCCTCTTGACCTCTCCATGGTAGAAGGTCCACCATGGTCCTGAGCTGGTACTTGAGCCTGCTACATCACATCAAACAATACACAATCAATCTAATATCGCACAATCAAATAAAACAGCTAATAATTCATTTTATTAGTCTAACCTGAGCCTCCAACTGAGCCTGGAGTGCTGCCTGGGTGTGAGCCTGCGTCTGCATGGCTTGCACCAGACCTTGCATGAAAACTCCATAATCCACAGGTGGCGGTGGGGGAAGTACAGGACCTTGCGGTGCCAGGGCCTGCTACTCCGCCCGCTCGTCACGTCGCGGCTCGTCCTCACGGGCCGGCGCTCCGCCACGCCTACCTCTCGAAGCCATGGCTGTAATAATTTCAGCCACCATTAGAGCTAGGTTACTAAGATTTCTAACCATTTTCTTATCTACTTTTCATTCATTATTAATCAATTTTACACATGTGGACATTCCCATGTAGACTTAGCATGTAATGAAGATGATGACTTATGTATATTCATGTGCAATCTCAACCGTTGCTCTGATACCAATCTCTGCGACGACCCTCATTATACCGGTACGGTTATACCAACCCACGTCGGTATAGCGAGCGTCATCACAGTGGGACATTTACCCAACAATGACATTTAGCTTAGATACACGTGAATATAAGAACAGAGTAGCAGAAGTAAAAGAACTACTGTCTTCATTCATTCATCATCCACATTTAACATACATGATTTGATAACATTTAAAGAACTAAAAGTTCACATAATTCAAATTGCTGAAAATTAATACATAAATGTCCACACTTATACATTCTTCCATGATAAAGATAGTACAATGTTCAATTTACATACTATGAAAATCACAAAAAGTCACAAGTACTCCAGCAACGCTCTAATCTCTGCGCTCGGAGTCGGTCTCCAACGTCTCCTCCACTAGTGTCTCGTCACCAACTACACCTGTACGCCGAAGCAAGTAGTGAGTCTAAAAGACTCAGCAAGTATTCTACACATACCGTACATCCACATATCATAGTAGGTTCTACATACACGTCACAAGACACAACATATAGCATGTTTGACATTAAATTTTACAACCTATCATGGTGAATCTACAAATTTAAACACATGGACTATGCTTTCAGATTTCCTAAAATAGGATCACCTATCACATGCTTTCTATTCATTTCTCACATAAAAATCTACCTTCAACCAACCAAGACATGAAAGCCATTGACATAAATTCCGAGCATGCATGAAAGGAAACATACCTAACATGGAATCTACACATTCCTACACATATACGTAACCATTTTACATGCTTTAACTTGCTGGTTTTACATGCTTTAGCAACCATAATCTAACACATGAGAGCTACAACAACGATTTAATCACAACATGTGAACAATCAAGTATGGAAGTTGTTTATATATGCTTAACAATTATCCCTAGCATGGATTCTAGCATTTGCATACATAAACATGATCATAACATAGTAAAGCTACTGTTCAGCATGATTTCAGATTGTCATAACATGGATTACAAACTCACATCCTCACATTTTGGTTTCACATTTTTACACAATTTCAAATTCGCATATTTCACACTTTACACATGCCATTTTACACATTGTTCACATTCACATTTTTCACATGAACACATACACATTTACACATTTTTCACATTCACATTCACATTAGTGCCATGACACATAGTCCAAACCACCAAAGAAGGACACAACACATCACATCACATAGACGCCATCTAGGCAATACAATGGCGACTCTTGGACTGCGCAGACCGGGAGAACAAGTCTCCACCCTAACCAGTGGTACTTGTCCACCTCCAGGATTTTCTCCTAATGCCCTTAGGGTCACTACACATTGAACCTTCTCAGGGAGACTTTTCCCTGATATGGTTCCACTGCCCTCTACGGAAGCAGTGCCACATTTGGCACAAGTTACACATTACACATTTTACCGATTTTAACACATAGGTTTACACATGTCACTCTCATTCATTCACTTTCTCACTCACATGCACACTCTCTATTTTTCCTAACATGGCACTACAATTACAGAAATTTAGCACTCAGGAAATTTCACTAATCAGGTTGCTATATACAAAATCAAATCATTTTATAAAGGCATGCATTAGTTTCACATTTTTACATGGAAAATTCATATTCTATCATATCCTGGTCCAAATGACCTGAAATTTAACCACTAGCTGATTTCGGATTTAGGATCCCACATGCAAATTTTCAGATTTTTCTAACCTAAAACGTAATTACAGAAAATCTGACATCAAATTCACATGCTATTCACAATTCAAGTTAGCATGGAGTTGAATAACAATCACAAATTTAACAACTCACTGTCTGAACCCTAGCATGCATAGAGCCACATGATTTATTCCCGAATTTATTGGGCAAAACATGATTTACCAAAGATTTATCATGACCTATGGATATTTCTATTTCCCAAACCAGAAAATTCAATAATTCATACAAGCATGGAAAATTCCAGAAACTCAGAGTACAGACAGGGTTGTACATACACGGTCTAACAAAATTAGGGCAACATGATTTTACCACAGATTATCAGGATATGGTGAGAACATACACATGACATTCTTCCACATTCTTTCAAATGTGTAAATAAGCTCTACTATCCACGAAATAAGAGTACATTCACATTCACATCCATCACATTAGCTAGTATACATAGCATATAAGAGATTACATTATATCCTCATCGTGAAACATATCGAAATTAGTCATATAGAAGGGTAGAACAGCTTACTGTTCTGCTCAGAAGAACTTAGCGGCAAGTTGTGGCTGCTAATTCAATGTCAATGCATAATCGCTGGACGCTAAGCATGATCTTAGGGCAAGGATGTTGCCGTTAATGTCAGGTCTGTGCAGAATACAGACCCGAGCTCCAAAGATGGGGTGAATTTGGGGGTCTAGGACACGAGGGAAAATACATAAAAATAGTAAAAGCATCCTAGACACATATAGGGACGTTATGGGTAGGGTACTTGCCTCTGAAAAATACTCCAAAGGGATCAAAGGTGGCGGTGAAGCTCTCCTTGGGCAGTCTCAAGAAGCCTCCAATGACACCTTCCTCCAGGTTCTTGACTGATGTAGACACCAAGGAGAAGTCAGGGAAGCCTTCCCTGATGCTCCAGCTGTCTCCCAATCGTTGTAGATGGCCGGATGTAGCTCCAAATCCCCGGATCTAAGCTTGCAAAACCAGGTCTTTCTCACAGAACTAGGGTTTCTTCTTCTTCTCTTTTTGCAAAGAGCCAAAGAGGGTTTTCTGGTTGCAAAGGGGTTTGTATATAGAGGAGAGGAGCTCTCCTCTCACGCAGGTCGGACAAGAGGGCCATCAGACCGTTGGAGACAGCTCCCCAATGGGTGAGCTAGCTTGCTCCCGGAATTCTGGGCTCTGCAACACATGCAGGTCAGAGAAGTTGGCGTCCACATCGCTGGACGCTGGACTTAGTGTTGGCGTCCATAGGGTTGACACCTACACAACACAAGCGTCCATTGATATTGACGCCAATCTGGCCTTCGGCCAGAACTCCAAACATGCAGAACCATGCACATTTTACACCTATATACATGCCATATGTATACGTTATCATGTACACACTACCATCATACCATTCATACACTATTTACATTTAGTTTATACACATGCATGCAATAGTATACTACTAGTACTTACGTAATAGTTACATACGTACATACACAACATGAATTATTTACAAGCAATACAATAATGCAATAAAATTCGAGGGCCTTACAGATGATTTACTGCAAGTGTATAATCTCTGCAGTCTTGGAATCAATGAAAATGCCGAAGAACTTTCTTTGCAACCTTAATCTTATTATGACCACTTCTTTCAGTTCCTTTCATCCATCTACATTCTCCACATTGAGGACAATGATCATAAGACTCATACTGTTTCCGGTACAAAATACAATCATTAGACATGCATCAATTTTGTGATAGTCATATCCCACTTTACCAATGATTTTTTTCAATTCATAGTAAGTAGCTGGCAACACATCACCTTCGGAAGAGCCTCTTTCAACAACTTCAGAAGCATGTCAAATGATTTGTTGCTCATTTTGCCTCTGCATTTTATGTTGAACAATCTGACTATAAATGAAAGCTTGTGAATGTCTTGCAACCAGGTTACAAAGGCCGTTCCCATCTGCTAACAACTGTTGAAATTCACCATATTCTCCTTTATTATCATCCATTGACTTCACTTCTGGATTTTGAATTTTCCTCACCAATGACATCCTCCAACATCGAATGCAGACCAACATCCTTCGGAAGTGTTGTACGTGTAAAATTCGTAAGCATGTGACTGGAAGAAAACTACTCCTATGGAACTTCCAAATTATTTGTCTTTAATGACTCCATATTGAAACAAATGTTGTCTTACTATTTCCTTTTCATGTTCAAGAGGCATACACACTTCAAACAAGGACACTTATCTTTGTTGATGGAGCAAAGTGAGAAGAAAAAATTGAATGTATGCATCCATATATTCCCTTATATTCTTCAATTATCCATCCAACTCCAATCCATAACGTCTAACTACAAAAAAATTCATTTACATTATATTCTTCATACTAGAAATGTTGCAAGATGTCCAATGAATTGTCTTACGATAGGACAAGGTAGAGTACATGGCAAAGAACATGCCAAAAAGCTGAAAATAGAGTGTCCCAAGGCATGACTCAACTATGGTATGATATATCACTGTTATTGTTTTGATATAATTAGCACATGACACTAAGATTAATAGGACAATAAAAAAGGAGTGCCTGAGCACAAAACATACAATGAGAATCATTGAAATGGCAAAGATGTTCTTCATTCTTACCACAGAGAGAAAAGTTCAACAATGGCAATTTCTTACCCATGTTTGATCCCACCTTCAGAATATTATACAGCTCATAGTTTTGAGTGCAAATGCCATTTGAACCATCAATAAGAGTTGGTGAGAGATTGAGCAGCTGCATCTGATTAATCCCACTAGGATATCCCCATCACAATCACAATCAGTTGACCAACCAGCCATCACAATCACAAAGCCTCAGAGATAATGTTGCAGGACATGGCTTTGCCTGCCCCTGTTAATTAAATCCTGGGAGATCACACCATTCCCACATGTTGTCCCTAGTTCAACCTTTGTTAAAATAAAAAAATTGTGATGCTTTGGTGTCTGCTTTGAGACACTCCTCTAAGATACTCCTTAATCCATTACTTAATTCTGTCAGGTCATAGGAAGACCCAAGAGCCTAATCTTTGTGTATCTTTGAAATCTACTCCTAGATCACCATTAAGGAGGGCCATTGCAATTATCAAAGACAAGTTGCTAGGAGGTGAGGGCTTACACAATCTATAATATTCCTTTTGGGCCAATAAAAAAGCATACTTAATAAAAAGTTGGTTGGTATGAACTGATTTAATGATGGTTTTATGAGCACAGTTTGCAGGTCCACTGGTGGTGGCCGCTCTATGCATGCATGCCTTCCTGGTACTAGATGGACTATTTCCTCTTCTGAGAAGAGAATTCACACGATATGTCAAACGTACGATTTTTAAAGGGCTCTTCTTTTGTGGCTCACTTAACTCTTCATGAGAGAGTAAAAACTATATATAAGTAGAAGAGAGTGGGCTAGGACAGTGGCTATTTATGCAAGTGTATATATATATATATATATACATGTGTGTGTGTGTGTGTGTGTTTTGCTTTACTTTGGCTCAACGCCAGGAGTATTATACTACTTACCCTGCCAGGAATCGGAATGTCTAGCGCAGTGTTAACTGGAAAAGTGGCATTTCAATGCACAAAGATTTATAAAGAAAGAAAAGAAACAACATGAGACAATCTACACCGGATACGGAAACAGATGGGTTTTTCTTTTAAGAAACTAAAGATAATTGGCTAATATAAGGAGGCCTCTTTGACGAAGAATGCGGTGGAACAGTAAGTGATTGCAAGGCTCATGAGTTTTGTTAGCATGCAGAAGCAAACAGATGGAGACCTTTTTTAAGCTGCTGATCTCCCATCATGAAGCTTAATAAACTATTGGGGATCACAGTGGAATGTTGCATAAAAAATAGGATGACACAAGCAGAGATACTATTAAAATTTGACCAGACTCCTAAGAACCGAGGAAGAACCCATTTTTCTATTAAACAAGCACTCGATTTCAAACATCAGAAGAAAAAAAAGGAAGATTGTTCCAGAAACTAGCGCATAAACAAGGGGATTTGGAGTACCCAAGACGGCACACAGGCAGTTCTTCTGACTAGTCTTAAAAAGTCCCTAAACTCAACCCCATGTAGAAAAGATCGATCCCTTGTGTACTGCAGGAGGATGGCCAATGAGAGGGCCGAAATCCCGCCGAGGGGTCATGCAATAAGCATTTGTCTACCTGAAATCTTGACCCTTTTGATGATGCGGCAAACACATTCAACCTAACCCAACCACGAGGGAGACAAAGAAGCTAAGAAACGGAAAAGAGTACTCACCTTCGCCGCGATGGACTCACCTTGGCGATCAATCAGCCCACAACTTTGCAAAAAACAAACCACATGCAGCAGCACAGCGTTCGTGAGAAAACGGCGATGGGGGACAAGCAGTCGAAGAGGCCAAACACCCACTACGAAGCGGAGGAGGAAGAAGGTGATGGGGTCGGCAGGAGACGCCCGGCGGCGTGGAGGACACGTGGAGGAATAGGGGAAGGAGGAATGGGTGGCCGGAGTTCCCCTGCTGTCGCCGCAAGTTCGCCGCCTGCAAGTTCGCCGCCGTTGCTTGCCCTAACCGCTGACGGCGCCTTCTCCCCAATTTCCGCCGCGCAGCCTGCCTGCTACCGCCTCCTGCTACCGCCTTCTCCGCAAGTTCGGCAGGAGACGCCACTGCTTGCCCTTTCGTCGTTCTTGCCCTATCGCCGCTGCTGCCCCTTTTCCCTTTCGCCGTTGTTGCCCTTTCGCCGGCAGGAGGCAAGGAGAGTGGAGAGGTCGAAGGAGGAGAGTGGAGGCCAGGGGTCGAAGGAGGGGTTTTTTCTCCCTTCAATCGGGGCGCGGGACTTCCAAAGTTGAATGGGCGCCCAATTAAAACTCCGTAGCTAAATGAAATAATTATGTGCTTACGATATTACGCCATAGGGGTAGGCATATCTTAAAAGTTTAAGAACAAAATTTGTCTGATGTACTTACGACACGTATAGTCCGTAGTATAGATATGTCTATCCATACGGATACCTTACGAATATACTGAACCGTAAGCAACTTTTGTAGGCAGAGCTAAGATTTCTTTTAGTGAAAAAAATGTCATGAACCAGATTAGACGGCGCACAGAAGAGGGCGCCCCCTGCAAGCCACCCAATCCTAAGTTGTTGTCAAGAACTCCCCACCATGAAATCAAACCAAACCCCCCGCGGGTCCCACGCTGGCCCCACCACCATCTAGATGGCACAATAGTCCCGTCTGGTGGCAGCAATCTGTCCGCTCCCGTTAAGGTCATCGTCATATAAGCTACTTTGTTTGAAAGTTAGACTACCCAATGGTAGCCTAACTCTAAAAAATACATATTTTAATTTGGTTGTTATTTTAGGTTAACTTATTTTTGGGTCAACTATTATCTTGACTCCACTTATTTTCATGTGAAAAAATAAAAAATATATGAGATATATAATAGAATAATATTTAAAATTTTATGATAATTTTTTGAAATTTTTAAGAAAAAAAAGTTACCCCCTCTATCTCACTGAGGTGGGGTAGACTTATTCTGAGATATGAGAGAGTAAATATATAATTAAAATTAAACTGAGTGGTATAAGTTAATTAGGAATATAGAAAGTTATCTAAGAAAAGGACGGGGTAATTCTGATCCGTTCCTAATAAGGTGAGGAGCACTATCCTAAATAATAAGGGATTTTTATATTTTATTTCAAAATAATTTAATTACAAAAAAGTTAAACTATACCTAAATATCTTCATGACGTATCTAAAGTAAGCCGAAGAGTTGGCAGTCGATACCACACACCGAGCTGAGGCCGCACAAACGAGAGAGGGTACGGGAACCTTCGCCATTCCCATTCACCTCCTTCCTCCTTTCCCAATACTGCGTCCTCAGATCCACACGTACGAAGACCAAGCCACCGAATGCCGCGTATCCATATAAACGGATAGATAGGGGAACCAGCTGGGAAACGTCTGCTCTACATGCAGTCCAGTACTGGAAGCCCTCCAATTCAAGTTTCCCTCTCCTTAATTTGTTCTTCTTCCAAGATCGGCACGGAAGGATCACAAGAGAGAGAGAGGCGTTGAGGAGGTGGAGGGCGGTAGAGGAGGGAGGAATGAGCAGCGGCGAGGTGGTGGAGAGGGCGCTCAGGTGCCTCGGTAGGGGATTCGACGTGACATGCGACTTCAGGGTCAGGTACTGTAAGGGGAAGGAGCGGCTAGTGCTGCTCAACGAGGAGGACACGAGGGAGCTTGCCGTTGCCGGGTTTCCGTCCGTCCATGGCGTCTCCGTCGACATCAAGTGCGACAAGGGCGAGCGCATGCGGTACCAGTCGGACGTTCTTGAATTCGCTCAGGTACGTATTGCCTCAGGCCACTAACATAATCCGATGGGTGTTCCAGCTGTTCTGAAGCATTGACATAGCTCTATCTTCTATCAATATATATATATATATATATATATCTTCTTCGATTTTGATACCGCCGAGGTGGGGCTAAAACACCAGATACTAATTGTGCGCATCACGACGGGTCTTTTCATTTTAGGGAGATGGCTAGCATTTTTTTTCTGTACTTGCTTCTGTCGTCCTTTCGATTTCCTTACTCATTGATGTATTAATTTTCTGTGGGAGTAAGCTCATTTCCCCCTTTTTTTTTACAGTCAAACTCCACTTTTCTAGTTCCTTTTTGTGAACCATCCATCGTATGAAGTGTATATATGAACTGCCAGAGTTCTTTTGCCCCTAAACATTTTTGAGTTCCAAGGCACTGATACGCACATCTTCGTCACCTTTTATGTTCATTAAAACAAGTCATTCATCTTATGTGAGCTGGATTCGTCCATGGCAATAACATACAACGTCTAGACCCATATCCATCTCTTTACAAGAATCCCGCATATCAAACTATATGATAAATTTGCTCTTTCATGTAGATGAGCAAAAACAAATTAACATTACTCGTTTAATTGGTAATTGAACAGTAATGTGCTTTGTGTCACCCAACTATATATGTCCTAGATCATATATAAAATTGGAACTCCATTCATACCTGTTGAAGATGTCATGCTCATCATTGCAGTCTTAACCATTCAGATTTCACATGTGTGGCGTGCAGCAGGAGACCCCGGATCCCTCCACTTCATGGACGATGGGGTCACCTCCAAACCACAAAGTCTACATCCCCCCTCTAAACGGCAAGTCCTAATGGCTGCTAGTGTTGGCGTGTGGTGGTCGCTTTCTACTCTGTGAATAGTGGTCTGCATGTTGGGAAATGAAAGTGGGGGATCCGTTATATTTCTTATGGATTTTTCTAGTATGGTTAAACGAGAAGTGATCACCACAGCCATCCTAACTATTGTCTGGTTCCCCTAATTAAATTGTTAATTGGACCACTAGAAGTTTAGCAAGTCCGATAACCTACTGCGGCAGCTGCTGCTTGTATAACCCTTTACAGATATGGAGAGTTCAATACTGATTGTCTTAGAACAAACGTGAATTTATTAACACAACTAGCTGGGGTTCCGTACATCTTAAGTTTTTTTTTTTGGAAAGAATTGTCCCCTCTAAGTAATACACTTATAAAGGTTTCGAAGCTGAAATATGTTGGTGTATATATATATATATATATATATATATATAGCATGTCACATTGACCAATAAATAACTATAAAAAGTAAGACACGTTCTATATCTATGAACTGTGTGCTTCATATAGAAATTAATGCATGCCAATGCAAATTCTAAGGGCCGACAGTGGACAAACAACACGGTATCTGACAAGATTAGTCTAGTTGACAACCGGTCTTGGGAAAAAATATGGCACTGATGAACAGCTGAACCTTGGTGGAAGGTTAGAACAAGAGCTATCTGCTTGTTTACGTTTTGAAGTCAATTTTGTATAAACATATATTTCCGCATTATTTGACTCCAAATTTGGAAGATGTGGCCTGTGATGACTACCATGCTGGAACACGGTGCAGATGTCGGAGCTGCTCAACCGGAGGAGCTCGCTGACCGGGAAAATTCCGTCGGGCTTCTTCAACTCCATATTCCAGTTCAACGGCGGTGCCTGGGCTCAGGAGGCCGCCCAGACCAAATGCCTGGCCATGGACGGCTACTTCATCTCCCTCTTCAACCTCCGCATTGACCGGCCATCCTTCGCCCTGGCCGACCACGTCGCCGACGCCGTCCCCACCTCTTGGGACCCCACAGCGCTGGCCAGGTGAGTTTTGCGTCAACTGGATCCCACCACAGAACTGATACGAAGGCCAACTCATCCGTAACCTCACAAAAAAATATAACCTGCAAAAGCTAAGTTACCAATGCACAATTCCGCAATTATTGCCTGAGATAGTTGATCTAAATGTTCCAGTACTTTGACTTAGAGGATTTTTCCTTTTTCCAAATCGATTTGATACGTCTGCAATTAAAAGTTTAGTCAAAAGTAGATGGAAGGGTTGTGGTCGAAGCATATATATATATATATATGTCGCTGATTGATGGATGACCAAGTCCAACGTACAGCTGGGGGTCAGCTACGTACTTATATCAGAGAACAATACCTTCATCTTTGTGTGAACAGTACTGGCAGCAAGCAGCTGCTAGTTTTTCTTTTATTTAAATTGTCTTTCTCCATCTTTTTTCATTTTCCTCTCCTATGCCGGCAAGCCAACTGGCGCTGACACAAGTAACTCCGCCGAGATTAACGAGGACACGATTGGTTTGTTCACCATTAATATTCAGTTTAGAACGTGGGGATCGAACCATGTCAAATACTATAGCCGGCGGCAGAGTCAGAGGATGGCGTAAAGCTGTTGTGTTGCTTCTGTCAGAGAGATGTCCTACACTTAAAAAAGGGGAACGGTTTTGTAACATGGTTTCCAGGCACATTGAATTGATATTACCAATAAAAATGTGCGACATCGACAAATGTGAGGAGAAAGTCCAACACACCTCATGTATATGGGGGTTGTGCTGCTTATTAGCGTGTTAAAAGTTGTGTCTATATATCAAATGTGTGCTAAACTATTTTTCTTTTTAAAAAAACTTGAATAAGTGGAAAGATGAACCATTTTCCCGATCGACGTCCTCATCGTTGTTATGAAACTCATCCCATCCGTCGGAGGCCATACTAAGATCTCGATGAAGAAGATTGAAGAATAACTTCTTACAGTTTTCGTCTCACCCAACTCCAAGGACGAACTTTAGTTTATCTAGTTTAATCAGCCACCCAAGAGCACACATGAACGCTGACGGTAACGAGAGGAACTAGTTGATGTTGTAGAGATGTTCTTGTATTGTGCAGGTTCATCGTGAACTACGGGACGCACATCATAGTGGGGTTAAGCGTGGGAGGACAAGACGTGGTGTTCGTGAGGCAGGACGAGTCCTCCAGCCTTCTGCCTGCAGAGATCAAAGACCACCTTGACAGGCTCGGGGATCAGCTCTTCACCGGGACCTGCATTCTTCCACCCCATCATTTGAAAGCGAAGGAGAACAGGCAGAAGGTCCTCCTTCAACATCCGTCCATCCCCCTTCCTCAAACACAGCGCGAACACAAACCCAACAAAACATTTTTTTACACAAGTAAATCGATAGATAGAGAGTGTGTGTGTCAGAGAGAGAGAGAGATGTGCACGTTCCAACATCTGGTTCTCATTCTCACGTTAAATTTTTAGCTTGCTGATAACTTTGCAGGTTCCAGAGGTTTTCAACGTCTTCGATCCACAGCCAGTTCTTCCAGATGGTTTCACTGCCGTGTCGCGCAAATCTGTAAGTTCAAATTTAATTAATGACGTTATGCTTGCGTAGTCACTCGGAGAACAACGTCACACTAATTTGTTTCAGGATCTCAAGGATATGGCATGTTTTACTAGATCAATACTAGTATATATCGATTAGGTCACTCTCAATAAACTCTATTAATTTTAGTCTAATTAATTAATAAGAGTATGAGAGGTAATGGGGTTTTATTCCGGCGTTTCTTCTTTGGATACGGTCAAAACAGCGTCGCGGCCGACTCGGCACCGTGTACAGGAAGTTGAGAACCACGAAGGCCAACTCACAACTTCTCTTTTCAATCATCTACGTCAAAGTCAATATTTTAACTAGACAGTTGATCTGTTAAAATGTGGAAAATCTGAATATCAACTTATTTGACTAGGCCGGCGAAGCCATCAATGTTACAAATTAAATGTGAGGCGGATAAGTCAGAGAAACTATGCTGTCAAAATGATGAGGACTGCATGTCCTGCTAGCTATAACTTCGATATGGATGTGTTAATAATTCATAGAAAATAATTGGTGCAAATCAATGGTTTGCACCAAGTGTTGCAAACCCAATAGGGGGTTTGCCACATCATAACATGGGATATTATATTAATATCCCATGTCATGATCACCTAACCCTAGGGGGTTAGGTGGCAAACCTCCATTGGGTTTGCAAGTCTTAGTTTGCAGCAAGACTTTTCCTAATCTTATCATGCTGGGTCTAACTATGAGGGATGGTGCCGGCCGAATCAGATCGATGTCTGCCAGCAATTAATGGCTGGTTATTCGATCTTCACCCAACGAGTTCGGCTAAAATGACCTCGTCTGATGTCTAGAACAATATGACTAGAAAAGTATGATTAGACTAATTAAAGATATGATTAGAAACTTATGATTGCCAGGAGGTCGTGATCGTTTATATCATTTATTTTTATTTTTACTTCTCAGGGCGTTACGGTCATCTGTTCTAAGAGAGGAGGGGACACATCTGCGAGCAGCCACTGCGAATGGCTCCCCACAGTTTCCACCATGCCAGATGCGATAAACTTCACCTTCGTGCCCATCGTCTCCCTGCTTAAGGATGTTCCGGGCAAAGGATTCCTATCTCATGCCATCAACCTCTATCTTCGGTGTACGTGCGTCTTCTACCTTCCAAGTTAAACAGATGATATATATATATATATATATATATATATATAGATATATATAGATATATAGATAGATAGATATAGTTACAGTTATAGTTATATTATTGTCCTACACTAGTTGAGGACAATCGAAACTCTCTCTCCTAATAGATGGGGCCGCATGATAGCATGTGAGTCATAATGGTGAACAAAGGCACCATTCAATCTGAAGATATGTATATATCTGATATTTGTAAAGCAAAAGAATTGTCTAATCAAATATACACAAGCTAATTACCCTAGATTAAACATATTGTACAGAATTACTTGTGTTAATGTACACATCATCCTAGGGATTTGAAGGAGGCAAAGGTAAGTAAATTCTCCAGCCTCCTTATGATTTATGCGTGCACTAAGATGAGTAACTTTACATTTCGGACCAGCTTTTCATATGTTTTAGTATGATAGAAATTCTACTTAACGAAAGCTTCAAATATATGACCTCTGGACATGCATGCGGGCGATCTCATCTCCCAATATACACATGGCTATGCATAATTATATTAGCTTAAGAAGTGTCCAAAAGTTTTATGTCCAACTTAAAAGATAGATAGAAGCACTGAAAATTGTTGCTTGCTGTTTCCATTACAGACAAACCTCCGATATCAGAACTTGAGTACTTCCTCGATTTCCAAACACACAAGGCGTGGGCTCCAGTGCTGAATGACCACCCCTTGGGTCCCTGCTCAAACAGGTCCCTTCCAATCCCGGCACTACAGTTCAACTTGATGGGACCGAAACTTTACGTCAACACAGCACAGGTACTCCTGAAATCCATGCACCAGTTCAGCCGCCAGGACATGCTTGCAAACCTGATCTGTTTATCTTCCACCTCTCTGGCCACGAGTAAAGTTTAAGTGCTTTGTGTGCCTAGGTGATTGTTGGAAGGCGGCCTGTAACTGGGATGAGGCTACACCTTGAGGGAATGAAAAATGACAGGTTAGTGGAAAATGAAAGAAAATAAACGACTATAACATTTAGTGGCAGATTCAAAATTTAATTTTAATGAGGTTTTAATGATTTACTTATATAATTTAGTGGAGTCACGTATAGTGAAAAATTCTCTCTCTAATATAAATTTTTTATCCACTAGAGTCACAAGACTCTAATAAACATATGTTAGATTTGTCTCTAATAACATGGCATATATATAGAACGTCAATAACGGTGAGTAAGTGTAATTCTACCTACCATCGTGCCCTCCTTCAGAAATTCTCTCATGAATATATTTTAGGAACCTTCATTCTTAATGGTGTAAGGATAGTACCACTGTTTTGAAAGGACAATTTAATTCTTCTTAGGTCGTAGATGTCAAGCACAGCTTCCAGTTGGATGTTCGTTTTTGCACTTTATATGTTTTAATTTCACTTGGTTGGGGGGGGGGGGGGGATCGATGTCACGAACTTATATATGCAATGTAAATTAATAATGTTTGTTTTCCAATGAAATGTTCTACAACTCAGAGCTCTCTAATTAAATTGAAGGAAAAATAGTTAGGCAAGTTTTGATTGTGTAACTAGATTGACACCCTATTTTTAGGTTCAGATATATATATATATATATATACCTTCACATCATAGTACCTCTACATTGTCGTTTACTGGCCGATCGAGTACAGACGTACAGAAGTATGCTAATGGCGTATCTTTAATCAGGACCCGTGAGACAACTAATTAATTCAAGGTGTACATATTCGCAGGTTAGCAGTTCATCTCCAACACCTCTCCACAACACCAACCGTCTTCCGAGACCTAAAGGACAGCAGGCAGCTATGGCGAGGATCCGAGGAAGTCACAGACAAAGGCTACTACGAACCCGTACAGTGGAAAACGTTCTCCCACGTCTGCACTGCAGCCGTCAAGTACGACCCCCAGTGGTCGGCCTCCCGGGAGGGGCCCCAGAGTGCGTTCATCGTCACCGGCGCACAGCTCCACGTGACGACCCACGACTCCAGGAGCGTGCTCCAACTCAGGCTTCTTTACTCGGAGGTGCCCGGCTGCGTGGTGTGGCGGTCAGCGTGGGAGCGGGGTTCCTCTCGCCTGTCGCAGAAGCTGAGTCTGTTCTCCACGATCAGCACAACCATATCTGGCGGCGTGGAGAGGGACCAGAAGCCCGCCGTGGTGGTGGACTCGGGGGTGTTCCCGACCGGGCCGCCGGTGCCGGTCCAGGCACCGAGGCTTCTCAAGTTTGTGGACACAGGCGAGCTGTGCAGGGGACCTCAGGACAGCCCCGGGTATTGGCTGGTCACCGGGGCCAAGCTCAGCTTGCAGAAAGGGAAGATCGGCGTCCTTGTCAAGTTCTCCGTCGTCAATCCGATCTGCTAGCC
The DNA here is from genome assembly GCA_014218235.1 of Colocasia esculenta. Taxonomy (NCBI): domain Eukaryota; kingdom Viridiplantae; phylum Streptophyta; class Magnoliopsida; order Alismatales; family Araceae; genus Colocasia; species Colocasia esculenta. The sequence goes on along the minus strand of CM024763.1, from coordinate 92,022,410 downwards.
GGTTAATGGCTGCTGGTGTGCGTGGAGCTGTGTACAGGGGAAGCGTTCGACAAAGGATCTGCAACTTGCAACAGTTTTTTGTTTATTGTTCGTTGATTCTTGTGCACTGTTTTCTATCTCTATAAAAATATTTTTTTATGAGAAAAATTCAGTGTATTTGAGTCGTACATTTTACATTTGTA